>JAIOJX010000032.1:49471246-49493746 GCA_022376925.1 Tragulus kanchil
AAGCCGCAAACACGGAAGGAATCCGTTGAAATTGTAGTGCGGCAGTGATGATTATATACCCACCCACGGCACTCCCCGCCCGCCACAAAAGCACACACCTATTTGTCTCGTTACCCCCTTTGGCTTGATCCGGTTGCCTTGCATTTGGGCCTACTCTTTTCCAGAAGCATGTCGAAGGAAAGAAAACACAAAGCCATAAGTGGCTCTCTCTACTTGACAGATACCTGCTTAAAAACATTTTGTGACCACAAAAGACTTAATTTGTACTTGTTTTCAGTGGGTTTGCTTTTCCCTTTCAGTGTTTTACATGCTCTACCTGCCGGAATCGCCTGGTCCCGGGAGATCGGTTTCACTACATCAATGGCAGTTTATTTTGTGAACATGATAGACCTACAGCTCTCATCAATGGCCATTTGAATTCACTTCAGAGCAATCCACTACTGCCAGACCAGAAGGTGAATACCTCACAGTTACTAATAAGCTTTATTAGGGCAAGTTGGAAGGTTCAACCTAGGTCCATTTAGTCTGGGAGCTTTCCTTGGTGGTTGTGTTTTTGCGTGCCATTTTAAAGAAACGTAGACTACTCATATACACATGGTTTGGAAATAGAAGAGTTGGACTGATTAAATTGTGCATCTTCTGTTAAAGAAATCCTGATTTAGTTATAGCTGTAGCTTTACAGATGTTGAACATGCTATCCCATGCAGAGTCAGTTAAAATGTAAAACTTCTGTATAATCAGTTCTTTGTCACACTTGGCAATTTTGAAATTCAGAAATAACCATATGACTAGGTTATTGTGGGGGGGAATTAAACATAAATTAAAACAATCCATGGTAAGAAGAGGAAATAAATGTCTTTGTCATGAAAGACTGATTTCTGCATCAGAAATAGCAATTCGGACACCTGTCTTTCAAACCCAATTTACAGTGCTTTGAGTTTTAGAGGAGCAGTTTTACAAAATATTCTGGAATTCCGCAGGAAAGCATTTTTGTTGATGGGTCGTCCCATAAGGTTTAAATAAGTTACAACCTTTTAAAAAAGTTTTAGCTTTTGCTGATCACTTTTGGCCACAGACAACTCTTAAAAATTATTTGTCTTGATTCTTATCCACAACTGGAAAGTTTTGGGACCAGAGATAGAAACGAGGAAATTCCACAGACGTACGAACCATTTAGTTATTGGAGGCCACTTCAAAGGGAAAATTGGACAATCAACAGTTGTCCAGCACCTCCAGTACTAGATAGTTTTAGATCTATTTTAATCTTCTTAATAAGTCCTATAGCTATGCAAGTGAATGCATTTTGATAACTGCTGTGCCTAATTTGTAACAATTACTGTCAACCTTCAGTTAAGAGACTGTTCATTCCACACTGGCCCAGAAAAGAGTGAAATGTATGACTCGTGCGCATAATTTTATTCACATCATATTTCATACTGATTATGTATTGATGACATTGATTCATTTACTCTTTACAGCGCCACTTGCATGGATATTAAATCTTATTGACCACAGATGAATTTTAATTTCAGATTGGTGATAGATTTTTCCATCAGCTCTGATAGTATGTTTGACTTTTTCATCATTAACCCAGGCAATCACACAGCACTGAGTTATTGCATTGAAACAAAAAGTGCACACTTCACTTGGTAATTTTTTATGGATTTACAATAGAAACTTCATTAATGTCTATTGTAGGGATCACAAAAAACAACATTTATCTGCACATAGGAATTTAGCAAGCTTCAAAAATCTCAGGAAAAAATATTAGGCTTCTTTGTCTTCTGTAAGGCATTTTCTTAACACTGTGTATAGAGAAAATGACCAATATTTTAAAACTTTTAACTATTCAAAATTACACTGCCATATTTTAATGCTTATTTTTATCTTTTTCTCTTATTCAAGTTTATGGAGTGATTTTAAATGTATTTTCCATTGCATTATTAGGCACATATTAATTGCATCAAAATTTGTACTGTTTCCCTTTTTAGTTTACTAATATGGGAAGCTACATAGAATACTATTTTAAGAACAGAAGTCTAATGTTTTATTGCAAATTAATCAGTTACCATCAGTGAGCCATTTTCTGCTTCTTTAAGGAGTGCCAACACATGTAAATAGTTAAACATATTTTTATGGTTTCAGTTGTAATACGTGAATCTATAGGGCAAAGTTGAGGACAGTAAATGGGTAACAGACATTTTGAGATACCAGTTCAATTTTGAGGTATAAACCATTGGTAGTTATACTTGGTAGCCCCACCTCTGCCAAATACAAGAATAAAACCTACCCCTCTGATGTAAAAGCTTAGTTTTTCCACAGATTTTACCTTAAGTTTGTTGCTGCTTTTATACCATTTCTTTACCTGATTTAGCAAGGCAAAAAAAGTGACACAGCTCACTAAAGTGCGTGATGAGAATTGAAGGATGTAGAGACAAGGTGGAAAATGTTGTCAGGCTGAGCAGCACTGAATCCAGGACCCAGCATTGCTAGTGAGGGACTGAGCGCACAGGCACGTAATAAGTACCAGCATGGTGTCACAGTACCATCTTACTGAGTGTAAGATGATGTAAATTGGGAGGTGTTAGGGAGGAAAACTGGGAAGAAAATCTGGTTTATGTGTTTACAAGATGGCGTGTATTGTGCCTCTCGAATAAGTCCATCCCTTTTGCAGGGTTGGAAAGGTAGGACATTCATTTTGGAACACAAAATATGTTAGGCAATGAAAAAGAACCTACCAGTTTATATTTTCTTAATGTCGGAAGCCGAAAGGTGACGGGTGGTCTTCAAAAATTAATAGCTCTTACAGAAGCATAGGGAAATATAACTTAAGGATATGTTCTTGTCAGATACTGGTGAGAAGCTGTGTTTTCGGGTTGATGTTAATTAAGAACATATCCCTGTTGGCCTAAATGTCTCACATTTTTGCCCTCGGTGTTCAGCTCACTGTGAGCCCAGTCAAATTCACAAGGTAATTTTTGTAAGTAAAGGTTTGGGATAAACTGAATGTGATCCAGAGAGACATTAACAAGAGGGCAAGGGAGAAGAGGTAATGAAAACACTGCCTGGTGGAACATAAACTGCTTTTTGGACTTGGAGAAGGCTTTAAAATGATTTTTCCCAAACCCTCTGGTGTTTTTCTGGAGGAGATGAGATAGGGAGAAATGACAAATAGCTCCATTTTATTATTTTCTTCTCTCTCATTCTCCATATTTTTGGTAGGGAAAATTGGACATTAATTTTGGCCATTTTCCTTCTGTTCACAGAACCAATTACGTTTTTAGTGCATGATGCATAGTAAATATACCCTAGCATCCTCTGGCTGAAAAGTAATGAGTTGATTATTTGTACATCCCTTCTTTAAAGGCAGCTAATTGTATGGAAAGTATAGGTCCCCATCATCTGGCCCTTTTCAACTTTTATCCTTCTGAATTGTGTTCCTGGTGTTGGGATGCATAGTTTAGTTGTTGCTCTGCATCATTGACTTTTGCAAACTCTGAGAAAAAATACTTTTGAGCTATTAAGTCAGCTAGTCTCTTAACTGAAATCTCAGACCACTAGTGTTCCAAAATCTACAAAATGTTAAAGCCTATATTGTCTAAAGGAGACTTGACTCCCTTCAGAAGAAGAATGCCTTGTAGAGATTTATGTAAATAGACTCAAGAAATATGGCAATTTCTTTTTTGGGTATTTTTGTGGGAGGGGGGCGGTTTATGGTAAGTTTTTGCCTACTCTGGGATTCTTTCCTTACTCAAGATGAAAACTAGGGTTGGAAAGGTAGGTATAAGTCCATCCCTTTTGCAGGGTTGGAAAGGTAGGACATTCATTTTGGAACACAAAATATGTTAGGCAATGAAAAAGAACCTACCAGTTTATATTTTCTTAATGTCGGAAGCCGAAAGGTGACGGGTGGTCTTCAAAAATTAATAGCTCTTACAGAAGCATAGGGAAATATAACTTAAGGATATGTTCTTGTCAGATACTGGTGAGAAGCTGTGTTTTCGGGTTGATGTTAATTAAGAACATATCCCTGTTGGCCTAAATGTCTCACATTTTTGCCCTCGGTGTTCAGCTCACTGTGAGCCCAGTCAAATTCACAAGGTAATTTTTGTAAGTAAAGGTTTGGGATAAACTGAATGTGATCCAGAGAGACATTAACAAGAGGGCAAGGGAGAAGAGGTAATGAAAACACTGCCTGGTGGAACATAAACTGCTTTTTGGACTTGGAGAAGGCTTTAAAATGATTTTTCCCAAACCCTCTGGTGTTTTTCTGGAGGAGATGAGATAGGGAGAAATGACAAATAGCTCCATTTTATTATTTTCTTCTCTCTCATTCTCCATATTTTTGGTAGGGAAAATTGGACATTAATTTTGGCCATTTTCCTTCTGTTCACAGAACCAATTACGTTTTTAGTGCATGATGCATAGTAAATATACCCTAGCATCCTCTGGCTGAAAAGTAATGAGTTGATTATTTGTACATCCCTTCTTTAAAGGCAGCTAATTGTATGGAAAGTATAGGTCCCCATCATCTGGCCCTTTTCAACTTTTATCCTTCTGAATTGTGTTCCTGGTGTTGGGATGCATAGTTTAGTTGTTGCTCTGCATCATTGACTTTTGCAAACTCTGAGAAAAAATACTTTTGAGCTATTAAGTCAGCTAGTCTCTTAACTGAAATCTCAGACCACTAGTGTTCCAAAATCTACAAAATGTTAAAGCCTATATTGTCTAAAGGAGACTTGACTCCCTTCAGAAGAAGAATGCCTTGTAGAGATTTATGTAAATAGACTCAAGAAATATGGCAATTTCTTTTTTGGGTATTTTTGTGGGAGGGGGGCGGTTTATGGTAAGTTTTTGCCTACTCTGGAATTCTTTCCTTCACTCAAGAGTGTATCGAGTATACTTTGTGCTCCTCAGTAAAATAAGAGATCACATCCATTTGGTTGGAAGAACACTTAGTCAGAGTGCTAGTTTACCTTACCACTTCACAGTTCACCCATAGGAGTTACATAATTGGTGGTGTGTGTGTGTCCATCGTAGAGGACATTTGATGCTCATTTATTAAATATGCTTGCTGGCTGCTGCTGCATCTTTGTTCTGGACAGACAAATTACCTTTCTCACACTGAGCCTCTACTCTGGGGAATTAAGCCTCCACCACTTTAATTAGCTTGGAAGTGCAGGGTTGCAACTCCCAATAGACTAAAGGGTTTCAGTAAGTTAGGGGAAGGGTGAAACGAGAACTTCCTGGGAAGCTCAAAATGTCATTTAAAAACCATAAAAACCTAATATATATTATTTCTTGGTAGTAATTGCAAACAGATTGTATTTGATGACTGTGTGGAGTGTCATTTCAAACTTAAACATTCAAGTTAAACTTCTATTGAACTACACTCTTTAATTGAGCACAAGTCATTAACAGATTACATATGTTTCATATATTTATGATATTTATGTAATATTAAGTGGCATAGCAGATAGGAAGTACTAAAGGAAAAGTAGCATCTGAATTTTGTGTGTTGTATATGAGCACATGCATATACACACATACCTATAGGAAGGAAGGATATGGGTGAATAGACATCACACGGGGCTATTAATGACAATTGCCAATATTTGATTAGCTTTTATTATGTGCCAGGCACTGTTGAATGTATTCCTCGTATATTAGGTAATCCTTTTAACAGGGGATGAGGAAACCGAGACCCTAGATAGTTAAGTAACCTTTTGAAGATTCCACAGTTGAAAATATTAGCACAAACCTTCCTGGGGAGAAGGAAGTTGCCTTTAAGATTCAAGTAAGAGGCAAGATGTTATAATTCATTCTTTTCAGAAAGGAACTTGCTTTTACAGAGTTGAGCGATTCATTTTAGAACTTTACACCAGAAACTTTCTAAAAGTCCATTTATTGTTTCATTTTCTCTGCTAGTAAAAGTGCAGAAAATGTTATGCTTTAGTTCTTCACTGCCGGGGTAAGTAGCGTAGAAAGCCTCTATCAAGTCACAGTTGGAAAGTAATCTAATAAAAGAAGATTAGTGAATGTAGGGAAGACAAAAGCAGTCATGTTTGAGTTTAATATCTCTCAAATTTAGCATTTTAGCTAAGATGCCCGTTTTTATTTCTTACAGGTCTGCTAAAAGGTCAGAGTAATGCAGAATGCGTGCCTTCATCTCAGATCTTGTTCATCACAGGTGGATCCCATGTGTCTTCAGTAGACAAGTCACCTTTGTAGCTAGCACCAGTGCCAGCTCCATGCCATTGCACCTTCTTTAGTCTTGATTGCTCTTCCCGCATTTATTGGTGTATTAAAATGACTGAATATGAACATTAAGGACTCCATGAACCTGGGCTAATGGGAGACTGTAGAGAAAATGAAAAAAGATCCACCGGAGGACATCTTTGGGGGGGGAGGGAGCTTGGGAGGAGGGAAATGACTAATGAAGCTAATTAAAAGAAGCATTCAGATCTGCTTTCTACCCTCAGTAACAATTAGCAGGGCACTGGCCAGAGTTTGTACCCTGTGTTTTACCTTAACAACATTCTATCTGCTCTTTGTATATTTAAGTGTTGTAAGGAAATGTGTTTCAATCAAAGCTGAACATGAGATAAAGGAAAGAGATGTGGCTTTTGTGATATTCTATCACAAACACTTTTATTGTATCTCTGTAAAATACAATGTATGTATGCATGTAAGTGTTTTCGTCCTAATGTTGCTACTCCCATGCAAAGAAAAAAAAAAAATGAATGAAAAAAAGAAAAAAGTTGGAAAAAAAAATCAGGCTCATAGCAGCTACTGTGTAGAAATTCTCCCCAACTTCTAATTTGCTGAATGAAGAAAAAAATCTTTTATTTGTGATATTTTCAGAGACATTTGCTCTAGTATGGTGTATTTAAATAATAAAAACTTAAAAGAAAAAAATACTCGATGGAGTTTGGGTTGAAAAACTGCTTTTTCTGTGTTTGGAAAATTTGGGTTTTTTTTTTTGTTGTTGTTCCATACCAAGTTCACTTTAAATCTTAGGGGGTTGGGGAAGGCAGTGCATGTATTTTATTTAGCTCTAAGCCAGTAAGGTATTCTTCAGATTACTTAACTATGCCATTTTTGGCAGGGGTACAAGGCCATGTTTCTAACAGAGTCCTTTATATAAGTTTAGAATATTGTCTTTAACAGCATGTCATTATACTTCTCTATCAGTGAATCTTTTGTGTTTATATATGTGTGTTTATTTGATTCTTCAGCTATTTCGTTTATTCTTTTTTTCTCAATAAGGATAGCCTTGGGTATTGATGGAAAAGCATATTAATGTGACATAAACATCTTACCAAGTTTATAAATTTTGAGGGAAATAGTTCTAAAGCCTACCTGTACAGGTTTTGAAGTTCCATTAGATGTTAGGAACCCTGAGCTGTTTCATAGTAGTCTTCGATGGGTGAAGCAGCCCTTTCCCGCTGAGCTTTTAGACTCATGTGGTCTGCTGTATGTTTTTTTTATTTTGTTTTGCTCTTACACTCCTGTTCTGATTCTGCCTTTCTGTATGTTTGGGGGAGGATTTGGATTTCATTTAGTAGTAGTTGTGAGATACTTGGTCGCCAGTTCTAGGGAGCCGAATCTCCCTACTTGAAACTGCATTGCCTACAGAGGTGTCCTGTGGAAAATGGGCAGGCCAAGGACTCAGGCCCTGGGCCAGTGATGGAAGGAGGAACAATCTGAAAGGCTGCCCCAAGAGGTTGTCAAACGTGAGCAGAACCCAAAGGCAGCCTCTCTCACAAGTTAATAAAGACAGGTGTGTTCACCATGCTACTTTAAAGTTTTTATTTTCTCTTATTACAAAGAAAAACTCCCCATATAGACCCACCTTGTCTCTGAGAAGAGGGATCAGTTCTGCAGAGGTCTGGCTTGTCACATCTCAGCGAGCCATCAGCTTCCCTTTGGGATCTGCTTTCAGACCAAGAGGAAGAATCAGTTTTGTAACTGAAGATGTTCTGTAAACTTCCTGTAGGAGAATTTAAAGGCAGAATTAAAATAAGTAGTTTATAAAAGAATATGCAGGAGAAGAAAGAGCAAAATCACATAAACAACAATACCTGTTAGAGTTGTATCCTTGGGGAGTTTCTAGAAACTAGGTGTGTGGTTTTTTTTTTCCCTTTAAGTTGCTCTAAGGAAATGTGGACTCTTCAGGATAGTAAAGGAGAAATGTGTTAATGAGAATTCAAACATCTTCTCTAATTCTTTTGGCATAAGTACTCGTGTCCTATACAGGGTAGAAATTCAAAGAAGATAGTTAATAACTTTTAGTGAGTAATACACTGTGGCATTTAGTGATGTGGAGGGCTAAGGTCATTAAAGACTTTAAATGAACTATTATATGGCTGGTTCCTCAAGCACTGCTGCGTATTTAATAATGAGCTTCTAAAAGCATTTCTGAAGTTGCAGACCTATAAGATTACAAATGTCACTCATGTTAGTATAATCACAAACATGTCAATGTTTGTTTATTCTTTTTTTCTCAATAAGGATAGCCTTGGGTATTGATGGAAAAGCATATTAATGTGACATAAACATCTTACCAAGTTTATAAATTTTGAGGGAAATAGTTCTAAAGCCTACCTGTACAGGTTTTGAAGTTCCATTAGATGTTAGGAACCCTGAGCTGTTTCATAGTAGTCTTCGATGGGTGAAGCAGCCCTTTCCGCTGAGCTTTTAGACTCATGTGGTCTGCTGTATGTTTTTTTTATTTTGTTTTGCTCTTACACTCCTGTTCTGATTCTGCCTTTCTGTATGTTTGGGGGAGGATTTGGATTTCATTTAGTAGTAGTTGTGAGATACTTGGTCGCCAGTTCTAGGGAGCCGAATCTCCCTACTTGAAACTGCATTGCCTACAGAGGTGTCCTGTGGAAAATGGGCAGGCCAAGGACTCAGGCCCTGGGCCAGTGATGGAAGGAGGAACAATCTGAAAGGCTGCCCCAAGAGGTTGTCAAACGTGAGCAGAACCCAAAGGCAGCCTCTCTCACAAGTTAATAAAGACAGGTGTGTTCACCATGCTACTTTAAAGTTTTTATTTTCTCTTATTACAAAGAAAAACTCCCCATATAGACCCACCTTGTCTCTGAGAAGAGGGATCAGTTCTGCAGAGGTCTGGCTTGTCACATCTCAGCGAGCCATCAGCTTCCCTTTGGGATCTGCTTTCAGACCAAGAGGAAGAATCAGTTTTGTAACTGAAGATGTTCTGTAAACTTCCTGTAGGAGAATTTAAAGGCAGAATTAAAATAAGTAGTTTATAAAAGAATATGCAGGAGAAGAAAGAGCAAAATCACATAAACAACAATACCTGTTAGAGTTGTATCCTTGGGGAGTTTCTAGAAACTAGGTGTGTGGTTTTTTTTTTCCCTTTAAGTTGCTCTAAGGAAATGTGGACTCTTCAGGATAGTAAAGGAGAAATGTGTTAATGAGAATGCAAACATCTTCTCTAATTCTTTTTGGCATAAGTACTCGTGTCCTATACAGGGTAGAAATTCAAAGAAGATAGTTAATAACTTTTAGTGAGTAATACACTGTGGCATTTAGTGATGTGGAGGGCTAAGGTCATTAAAGACTTTAAATGAACTATTATATGGCTGGTTCCTCAAGCACTGCTGCGTATTTAATAATGAGCTTCTAAAAGCATTTCTGAAGTTGCAGACCTATAAGATTACAAATGTCACTCATGTTAGTATAATCCACATGCAAGGGATGAAGTCTTCTCTTTGATGTGCTAAATTGGAGAAGGACTAATGGAGCTATGAATATACAATAGAACATATTTAAGTAGTAGTCTTGCTTTAGGTAAAACAGTTCCTTGAAACCAGAGGCATTTCAGACAATAAAACTGGTCTCTAATGGGAATGTGCTGTGTGGATAGAAAGCTACTAAAAACACTAGGTTTATTCTGATGTGAGCAGTGATTGTGTTCCTCTCCCAACCCCAACATTTCTGAGGGGGCGAAAACCACGTGCTGGTTCACCTTTCATCCTCGCGTTTGTGATGTTAGTGAGATGTACTCTGTTCTTTTGAAAGGACTTATTTAATATTAACCACGTCACAGGGCAAGATGGCCCTAGTCCCTATGAACCAGTACAATTAAAAATAAAAGCAAATGTGACCGAGCCTAGCTGAAGTCCTGATTAAAAAAAAAAGTTTATATACATATAAATGTCTCAATCATGCAAATTGTCAATCTTGCTAATGAAACAATTTTGTAAAAAGATTGTCCTCTGAAAGGGTTTAATGTTCTTTACCTATCTGTCTAGTTAGATTTACACAGCCCGAAAGGCAGAAGAGCCCGAATGAAGCTTTTCCAAACGAAATCATTTGCCACAAGAAACTATTTCCAGCTCTTCATGATTTATTAAGAAATAGTTTAATGCAGACTGTAGTGTCTTATAAAATATGAAATGAGAAAACTGTCACACTGAAATGAAGCTTGTGAAATTGTCATCCTTTTAATATTATTTGTATTTAAATTCTTTTGCCCTGATCAGCACTGATACTGGAAACAGCTAATAATATAAAATGAAGCTCTTAGATGACTTAAATGTCAATATAGTAAGGTTCTAATGTGCACTACTATTAATATAAAATATTTCTTAGGGCCAATAAATTACATAAGAAACAGTGACTCCAAGGTCTGTCTATCAAGACACTATAGTGAAGGGTTTCCATATAGTCTGAAGAGTTATATTTAAGTTGAGAAGAGGTCCAAAGCCGCCTTCACCCAGGAATTCTATCCTGGGTGCTTGCATCCTGTGACTCGGTTGCAGAGACTGTTGGAATGCAGACCATTTACAAGGTGATATTACTTGTCGCTTTGTTATCGAGACTCACCTATTGTCAGTCCAGCCAAGTCACAGAAATGCTTATTGCAGTTAAATAGCAATTTGTTTCCATGAAACTGCAATTAAAGTATTACGGAGCAGCCATTTTAGATTGGCAAGGCTCTGAACGCATGTTAAACAGCCAGCGATTCCCACTTGCAGAGTCTGGGATCGGACTAGCTGTGAAGTGTCACACGTGCTCCGGTGTTGGGTATTTAGTTAAGAGGCGTCGGCAGCCCTCTGCTCCCATTGTGAACACACTGAGAGCTATGGCATGTCAGGGCTGATTTGGGGAAGGCGAACTTGCGACTTACCTCAAGTGAATACTATTTTCAGTTGTACAAGAGGCGTTTTCTGCTAGTAGATAGGTACATGTTTCCTAGAGGGAAGGTTTTCAAGTTCAGATTGATTCTGCTGAGAATGGACTGTAACTCGGAGACCTCAGGCCAATAATGTACTACAGGTCCTGACATGCTACAGCTGTGTCAACAGGGCAGTTCTCTCTCCTAAATCACAGCTAATAAAGCAGAGGATGAAAATCAATTGATTCTGTTAAAAGTTCTTTGAATGACGCTGGAAAGTTGTTTAATAACTCTATGTTAGAAGGGACAGCCCTGAGTGAAGCCACCAGTATACCTACTTTAATGGTCTCTCTCTTCTCTGAAACAGAGCAGGACAGCCATGCTGGGTGTTTGCGTCACCATCCCCAGATCAAAACCTCCAAGAAGAGAGCCTCTGAGCTGAATTCTTCTAAAGTTCAGGATCTGTTGAGTGAGAAAGGTGAAGTGCTAAGGTTTTATGGAAAATGCGAAACCTTGATGTAAGATCCTAAGAGAGGAAAGGCTTTCTGAGGTGCTGGTGTTTAAAAGGCAATTAACGCTGCATTCTAACCAGCTTGAAAACCATCATTAGCTCATGAGAACAGGAGGCATCGCACCTTCCTTCAGCCCAGAAAGTTCTACCTTGAACCGAGAGGTTTCTGTCCTCCATTTAAAACAGTTTTCACATGCACTGCGTCTGTTTGTAGAATTTTACCTGCTTTATTTGAGCTGTAATTTTTCCTTTTAAGAGGAAAACATTAAAAGTGTTTCCACCTAAATTAATTTCTCATTATCAGAGAACTGAATGATTTTAGGAACTGAAAAGGATAAATCTGAAGACAAAACTAAATTTACAAGTGAGGCTATGAGAGAATTAATTATGAAAACTGAAAGGAAATTGCTTGCTTGGGCTGCAATTGTATATCTTTTTCTGTATTTAAATATGGTTAGTTAGAGATTGGTTTGTCTTCAAATCTGCATATGCTTCTAAGGCCAGTTAGAAGTCTCCATATCAACCTGAGGGCTTCTGATTCCATTTCTATCCTCGTTTAATGGGACTTAACACTTTCCATCAACCTTATATCTTTAAACATAATGCTTAATATAATGACTTTATCTTGGAGTTGTGTAATGCTTTGTAAATGTGTTTATATGTTAACGTTTACTATGAACAAGTTCTTAAGCATGTTACTTCAGTCCTTTCAGTAATCATGTTGGTTATTGGCTCAGTTATACAGATGAAGTCCTGAAGTTTGAGGAGGTGACTTAGGAAGCAGGACCAGTTCTGTAATTAGGGGAATGGGTGCTGTCTTTGGATGCAACATATAATCAAGACGATGCTTTAATGCAATAATTTTAAAAATTAAGGAACTCCATGAAATTTGGGCCTGGAAGCCACCAGTATACCTACTTTAATGGTCTCTCTCTTCTCTGAAACAGAGCAGGACAGCCATGCTGGGTGTTTGCGTCACCATCCCCAGATCAAAACCTCCAAGAAGAGAGCCTCTGAGCTGAATTCTTCTAAAGTTCAGGATCTGTTGAGTGAGAAAGGTGAAGTGCTAAGGTTTTATGGAAAATGCGAAACCTTGATGTAAGATCCTAAGAGAGGAAAGGCTTTCTGAGGTGCTGGTGTTTAAAAGGCAATTAACGCTGCATTCTAACCAGCTTGAAAACCATCATTAGCTCATGAGAACAGGAGGCATCGCACCTTCCTTCAGCCCAGAAAGTTCTACCTTGAACCGAGAGGTTTCTGTCCTCCATTTAAAACAGTTTTCACATGCACTGCGTCTGTTTGTAGAATTTTACCTGCTTTATTTGAGCTGTAATTTTTCCTTTTAAGAGGAAAACATTAAAAGTGTTTCCACCTAAATTAATTTCTCATTATCAGAGAACTGAATGATTTTAGGAACTGAAAAGGATAAATCTGAAGACAAAACTAAATTTACAAGTGAGGCTATGAGAGAATTAATTATGAAAACTGAAAGGAAATTGCTTGCTTGGGCTGCAATTGTATATCTTTTTCTGTATTTAAATATGGTTAGTTAGAGATTGGTTTGTCTTCAAATCTGCATATGCTTCTAAGGCCAGTTAGAAGTCTCCATATCAACCTGAGGGCTTCTGATTCCATTTCTATCCTCGTTTAATGGGACTTAACACTTTCCATCAACCTTATATCTTTAAACATAATGCTTAATATAATGACTTTATCTTGGAGTTGTGTAATGCTTTGTAAATGTGTTTATATGTTAACGTTTACTATGAACAAGTTCTTAAGCATGTTACTTCAGTCCTTTCAGTAATCATGTTGGTTATTGGCTCAGTTATACAGATGAAGTCCTGAAGTTTGAGGAGGTGACTTAGGAAGCAGGACCAGTTCTGTAATTAGGGGAATGGGTGCTGTCTTTGGATGCAACATATAATCAAGACGATGCTTTAATGCAATAATTTTAAAAATAAAAGTAATGCAGAAACATCCATGATGAATGAAATGATCACAATTTCTGATAAAGGCAGGGTCCATATTACTTACCTTCTCAGGCTCCCACATTTCTGGGTGCTGTTATTAATGCCTAGAGTGCCAGAAGTGCTAGTGCCCTGGCATTTTGGTAGAATTGCATTATAAATTGTAACTGCAACAATGATACACTTTATTCTCTGAGCTATAACTAGATTCTTTTTCTTTCCTTCACATGCTAAAGTACTGCATTTTATCTTTATCAAACTTGGAATTGCTGACTCATTTAGATTACCTACATATTTTAGCCTTCGCTCTAAAAGACATTTCTTTTGAATTTGGACAAAGCTCAATGACTTCATGGTGAATAATCAAGTATAATTGATAACAGCTCTGCTTACAAGTTATTGTTGCTGAGGAAGGAGGGAGACTTCAAGAATCATATTAGTCCCGTAGATAAAATGGATAACTAACGATATCCCCTGCAAAATAGTGAATGATACGTTTAAAATGTTTGAATGAGTTGTGGCTTGAGCCTGTGGATCATATTTGTAGCAAATAAAAAGCCAATGAATCCAATTAGGTAAAAGTAACATACACCTTTATAAGTATAAAAGTAAAAGTAACATACACCTTTATAAGTATAAAAGAGGTAATACAATAATGTTTATAGAAAATTTTTACCTGTTTTAGTATGATGTAAAAAACAGACATACCACAAAAGAACTAATATTCATATTGATTCTTTTAAGATAGGAGAGCACTGGTGTATTCCAATGGAACAGATTATACCTTTAATTACATCCAAATATCATCTGAGCTGATTTTGAAAATTTTGTTTCCTCTATTTCCTATTTTCCTATTAGTTGCTAGAATCCAAAAAGATATCAAGATTTGTAAATAAGTGCCTAGGGCACACCATTAAATCCAAGCTGCCCTTATTACAAAAGGAAAAATAGTTAAAGATGGTGTCTACTCAATTTAGTAAAACCCAGTTTTGATTTCAACATAAAACTTGGGCAAAAGAGGCTTTTTTTTTTTTTTTTTTTTTTTTTTGGCCTGGATTCCTGATTGTAGTGGAGTTTGGAGCCAAGTGCCTTTTCTCAAAGCCCATAACGTCTGTATGTTATTTCATGGAGTATCTCAGCCCAATGGCTCTTTGCAGGTGATCTTTTAATCTTTTATTCTGCTATGTGCAAAATGAGACTTCAGTTACCCAATACGTGTTTTTTCCAGTCTGAAGACTAAATTACCCTTCTCATTGGATATGGATGGATATACATCCATCCTCTTTAAATCGTAAGGACCTGAAAAATCCAAAGCAAAAACTCTATGTAATGCCTAGAGTGCCAGAAGTGCTAGTGCCCTGGCATTTTGGTAGAATTGCATTATAAATTGTAACTGCAACAATGATACACTTTATTCTCTGAGCTATAACTAGATTCTTTTTCTTTCCTTCACATGCTAAAGTACTGCATTTTATCTTTATCAAACTTGGAATTGCTGACTCATTTAGATTACCTACATATTTTAGCCTTCGCTCTAAAAGACATTTCTTTTGAATTTGGACAAAGCTCAATGACTTCATGGTGAATAATCAAGTATAATTGATAACAGCTCTGCTTACAAGTTATTGTTGCTGAGGAAGGAGGGAGACTTCAAGAATCATATTAGTCCCGTAGATAAAATGGATAACTAACGATATCCCCTGCAAAATAGTGAATGATACGTTTAAAATGTTTGAATGAGTTGTGGCTTGAGCCTGTGGATCATATTTGTAGCAAATAAAAAGCCAATGAATCCAATTAGGTAAAAGTAACATACACCTTTATAAGTATAAAAGTAAAAGTAACATACACCTTTATAAGTATAAAAGAGGTAATACAATAATGTTTATAGAAAATTTTTACCTGTTTTAGTATGATGTAAAAAACAGACATACCACAAAAGAACTAATATTCATATTGATTCTTTTAAGATAGGAGAGCACTGGTGTATTCCAATGGAACAGATTATACCTTTAATTACATCCAAATATCATCTGAGCTGATTTTGAAAATTTTGTTTCCTCTATTTCCTATTTTCCTATTAGTTGCTAGAATCCAAAAAGATATCAAGATTTGTAAATAAGTGCCTAGGGCACACCATTAAATCCAAGCTGCCCTTATTACAAAAGGAAAAATAGTTAAAGATGGTGTCTACTCAATTTAGTAAAACCCAGTTTTGATTTCAACATAAAACTTGGGCAAAAGAGGCTTTTTTTTTTTTTTTTTTTCTTTTTGGCCTGGATTCCTGATTGTAGTGGAGTTTGGAGCCAAGTGCCTTTTCTCAAAGCCCATAACGTCTGTATGTTATTTCATGGAGTATCTCAGCCCAATGGCTCTTTGCAGGTGATCTTTTAATCTTTTATTCTGCTATGTGCAAAATGAGACTTCAGTTACCCAATACGTGTTTTTTCCAGTCTGAAGACTAAATTACCCTTCTCATTGGATATGGATGGATATACATCCATCCTCTTTAAATCGTAAGGACCTGAAAAAATATGCATCGATGAATGCACTATAGATTAAAAACTACAGAGTATCAAGTGTAAAGAATGAGATACTGTGTGTTATGTGTATGTTATGACCTCAGCTCATAAAATCAGTAAATGAAGTCTGGTCCCGTCCGCAGAGGGTAGGCAGGATTTGCGCCAGGTCGTGAGTGAAGCTGCAGGACCCATGCGCTCAGCCACTCAGTTCATGCTACTCTGTATGGCTTGAGCAAATACCATTCTACCTTCCAGCTTTTCAGTCAGTGCTGCATTACTGGCATAAGCAGGAGCCTCAGTGGTGGTTATCAGCTTTTTTTCTTTTCTTTTTTTCAGGCAGGGGTGGGAATAGATGGAATCTATAACAGATGAAATATTTTCTCTTTAAATTCTAGGCTCTGGAGAAATTTCTCTTATGAGAGAAAGGGAGTAGGGAGGATGGAAGGAACAATTACCTAAATAAATTGCTCTTTGAGAGAGGATTAATGGGCTGAATGGAGTCTCTCACTGCAGATTGGGAAGACTGTCCCCAAATGCTGTCTCCACATACCCCGTTGCTGTGGCTTTGTGTGTCCCGTTACACCACTGTCAACAGGAGGCTCTGCCCTCACCCACACGGGATGCTGTGCATCGTGAAACCGTGCATGGCTGTGACATCAGGAGGCCTCAAACATGAGCAGTGTCAGCAGTTTTTAAAAGTTGATATGATACAGCATTTGGTGACACTTCACAGATGTGTCAGGGTGAGCTGAAGTGAAATGAAAATTGCAACAGAAGAAAGGCAGATTCCAATGCTCTTGATGAAATTTGGGGTAACACTGGGGCAAGAAACACTGCTTTTGGCTTGTTAAAGGGACAACCACTGGAAACCTAATCCTTCCCTTCTCTGAGAGTGGAGTGGAGGCATTGGGGGCTGGAAGAGATGGAGGGGGAAGGTTTGAGTTTCCTGATTCGTTAACTGAGTGAATCAGGAGGATAAACTGGCTTGATTTTCAAAGGACAGGCAATCCTAAATGGATTTCTGACACTGAGGCTTTTAACTAGGTCTTTCTTCTTGCGGGTGAGTGTAATTCATAAAACTCCATCCGTTACCTCATGCTGTAAGCAATTGTTTGTTGTTTTTTATTTTTTTTAAGTAGTAAAACATGTTTTAAAAAGAAGAGGAGGAAAGATTCCGGCTGACTTTGGCGCTCTTAGAAGCTAGACTCTCTTTGCAGTGGGCCAAGTGAAGGTGTAGCTGTAATATTTTTCTCCTTAAGTGGTGTTTCATTTTTTTTTAGCCCAGAATTTTATTTCCAAAAGGCCCACCAAAGGATTCTGCCCCTGGAATCCCCTTGTTTTGTATGCAGATGGTATGCTAATGAACTCATTACTGTGCATTTTATCCAGCTCTGGACAGATTTGTGACATTATTTTTCAAAACAAAACAGGGTTAGGCAGTTGGTTGGTTGGACCTGGTGAGAATTGGGTGACTAAATAAAAAAAATATTTTCCAAAACGCTACCAACTTGCTCTGAGTTGCTGCTAAACATTAGATTAATATGAAAACTGCCCCTACCGACTCCCACCCTGCCACTCTCCCTAGAAAGGATTCTTTGGTTTCCCCATATTCTTGAAGACTTATAAAAAACGGTGTGCCTTCCAATTTCATTCGAAGACTATGTAATTCTGACGTTTCTTTTTGGTTCCCTGAACATCTGTGGGCATCTTGTGTATGTAGGTATCTTTTACCTTAGGTTTCTGCACCTCCCAAAGGTGAATCTACGCTCTGTTGTCTTAAGGGGAAGGCTATAAAAATTAATGATGGACTGTTCACCTAGTATTCTGTGCTCTGTAAGTTTTAGCACAGGACAAAGGTACTCCTGCTTCCTCACCCTCCCCTTGGAGTTTAAGCATGTAATAAAGCACGTATTGCATGGTTGTGTGAAATAGGCAACCAAACGGGGAGTCAGGAAAGCCTTGGAATTTAATTCTAGTCATGAAGGGAAGTCAAATAATTAAATTTGTCTTTCCAATCAAAATCAGCCATGAGTTAATCATTTAATCTCACTGCCTCATTTTGCCCATCTGTTAAATAGGAATTTACTAATAACAGATATATTTGCCTATGCATTAGATGAGTCAATTAGAAGGTAAAAGGGATTTATATTCTGAGGGTGATACTCTTGTATTATAATACTGAAACAATGGAATGTGTAGTTACTTCTTGGGTATAAGGATTAGCTATAAAGTCTTCAGTTTACCTGGAAAATTATTGTAGCTCACTCTTGCCTGCCTTCTCTAGTGGAATGGATTTGTGATATAGATTAATTCAAAAATAACGGGTAACACTCAATTTTTTTGGTTTAGAATGCAATACATAATTTATTTCATTAAAAAAAAAAATTTTGAGTAGTTTTAGTTTCACAGAAAAATTGAGAAGAAGGTACAGAGATTTCTCATGTTCCCTCTGCCCCACACTATCCCAGGCTCTCCGTTATCAACGCCCCACCAAAGTGGTACATTTGTTACAACGGAGGAACTCATGAGGTGTCACAATCACCTCGAGTACACAGTTCAGATTCACTCCTGGTGTTGCAAAGCCTTGTGTTTAGACACATGTACACCACCAGGTTTACCTGGTGAGAACTGGGTGACTAAATAAAAAATATTTTCCAAAACGCTACCAACTTGCTCTGAGTTGCTGCTAAACATTAGATTAATATGAAAACTGCCCCTACCCTAGCCACTCTCCTAGAAAGGATTCTTTGGTTTCCCCATATTCTTGAAGACTTATAAAAAACGGTGTGCCTTCCAATTTCATTCGAAGACTATGTAATTCTGACGTTTCTTTTTGGTTCCCTGAACATCTGTGGGCATCTTGTGTATGTAGGTATCTTTTACCTTAGGTTTCTGCACCTCCCAAAGGTGAATCTACGCTCTGTTGTCTTAAGGGGAAGGCTATAAAAATTAATGATGGACTGTTCACCTAGTATTCTGTGCTCTGTAAGTTTTAGCACAGGACAAAGGTACTCCTGCTTCCTCACCCTCCCCTTGGAGTTTAAGCATGTAATAAAGCACGTATTGCATGGTTGTGTGAAATAGGCAACCAAACGGGGAGTCAGGAAAGCCTTGGAATTTAATTCTAGTCATGAAGGGAAGTCAAATAATTAAATTTGTCTTTCCAATCAAAATCAGCCATGAGTTAATCATTTAATCTCACTGCCTCATTTTGCCCATCTGTTAAATAGGAATTTACTAATAACAGATATATTTGCCTATGCATTAGATGAGTCAATTAGAAGGAAAAAGGGGATTTATATTCTGAGGGTGATACTCTTGTATTATAATACTGAAACAATGGAATGTGTAGTTACTTCTTGGGTATAAGGATTAGCTATAAAGTCTTCAGTTTACCTGGAAAATTATTGTAGCTCACTCTTGCCTGCCTTCTCTAGTGGAATGGATTTGTGATATAGATTAATTCAAAAATAACGGGTAACACTCAATTTTTTTGGTTTAGAATGCAATACATAATTTATTTCATTAAAAAAAAAAATTTTGAGTAGTTTTAGTTTCACAGAAAAATTGAGAAGAAGGTACAGAGATTTCTCATGTTCCCTCTGCCCCACACTATCCCAGGCTCTCCCGTTATCAACGTCCCCCACCAAAGTGGTACATTTGTTACAACGGAGGAACTCATGAGGTGTCACAATCACCTCGAGTACACAGTTCAGATTCACTCCTGGTGTTGCAAAGCCTTGTGTTTAGACACATGTACACCACCAGGTGGGCATCCCTGGTGGCTCAGTGGTAAAGAATCCACCTGCAGTGCAAGGGACTCGCATTCAATCCCTGGGTTGAGAAGATCCCCTGGAGAAGGGCTTGGCAACCCACTCCAGTACTCTTATCTGGAGAAGTCCATGCACAGAGGAACCTGGTGGACTGTAGTCCATAGGGTCGTACAGTCGGACACAGCTGAAGTGACTAAGCAGCAGCAGCACCATAATGTATATTCATCATTATAGTAGCATACAGAGTATTTTCTCCACAATAAAAATCCTCTGTGCTCTGTCTATTCATCCCTACCCCACGCCACACAATCTGACAGCGACTGATCTTTTTACTGTCTCCGTAGTTTTGTCTTTTCCAGAATGTCAAATAATTGGAATCAATATAGTATATAGTCTTTTCAGCTTGGCTTCCTTCACTTAGTAATATGGATTTAAGGTTCCTCCATATCTTTTCATGACCCATTAGCTCATTTCATTTTAACATGGAATTATATTCCATTGTTTATTTATCCATTCACCTACTGAAGGACATCTTGGTTGTTTCCAAGTTTTAGGAACTATGAATAAAGCTGCTATAATCAACTGCATGGAGGTTTTTTGTATGGATGTAAGTTTTAAATTATGGAAACTTTGGAAACAAGGTGATCACGCGTTTGTTAGGCAAACAAAATTCTCAATTCCATAAACTCAGACCAAATGGTGGTAGTTCAGGAAAAGAGATGAACACTTACTGAACAGTCATATAGTTCATGCACTGTTTTCTTATGTTAGCTGCAGCATCCAACTTTGGGAAAATGTTACTTCTACATTTACAGTTGAGGGAGCAGGGACTTAGAGAGGTTGAATAAGTTGCTCAAGATCACACAGCTAGAGTGATTTGAAAAAGGTGAATCTGACCTCAGAGCCCTATCAATAGGCTCGCATAGCCTCCTGTAGGAGAAAGCATGTTAGGATTACAGCTTTACCACACTCCCTGTCTGGCTAGTCTACAATCAGATAGTGGAGTTGACACTACACACTCATGAGGTGTCACAATCACCTCGAGTACACAGGCCCCAAGTGTTTTAGACAGACACCAGGGGGGCATCCCTGGGGGCTCCGTGGGAAAGGATCCCCCTGCAGTGCAAGGGACTCGCATTCAATCCCTGGGTTGAGAAGATCCCCTGGAGAAGGGCTTGGCAACCCACTCCAGTACTCTTATCTGGAGAAGTCCATGCACAGAGGAACCTGGTGGACTGTAGTCCATAGGGTCGTACAGTCGGACACAGCTGAAGTGACTAAGCAGCAGCAGCACCATAATGTATATTCATCATTATAGTAGCATACAGAGTATTTTCTCCACAATAAAAATCCTCTGTGCTCTGTCTATTCATCCCTACCCCACGCCACACAATCTGACAGCGACTGATCTTTTTACTGTCTCCGTAGTTTTGTCTTTTCCAGAATGTCAAATAATTGGAATCAATATAGTATATAGTCTTTTCAGCTTGGCTTCCTTCACTTAGTAATATGGATTTAAGGTTCCTCCATATCTTTTCATGACCCATTAGCTCATTTCATTTTAACATGGAATTATATTCCATTGTTTATTTATCCATTCACCTACTGAAGGACATCTTGGTTGTTTCCAAGTTTTAGGAACTATGAATAAAGCTGCTATAATCAACTGCATGGAGGTTTTTTGTATGGATGTAAGTTTTAAATTATGGAAACTTTGGAAACAAGGTGATCACGCGTTTGTTAGGCAAACAAAATTCTCAATTCCATAAACTCAGACCAAATGGTGGTAGTTCAGGAAAAGAGATGAACACTTACTGAACAGTCATATAGTTCATGCACTGTTTTCTTATGTTAGCTGCAGCATCCAACTTTGGGAAAATGTTACTTCTACATTTACAGTTGAGGGAGCAGGGACTTAGAGAGGTTGAATAAGTTGCTCAAGATCACACAGCTAGAGTGATTTGAAAAAGGTGAATCTGACCTCAGAGCCCTATCAATAGGCTCGCATAGCCTCCTGTAGGAGAAAGCATGTTAGGATTACAGCTTTACCACACTCCCCTGTCTGGCTAGTCTACAATCAGATAGTGGAGTTGACACTACACACTGAAAACCATAACAAACTTGTGAATATTAAGTATGTTTGATTGCCTTTGGAAGGAGTGATCCAGGTATCATTATTTACACATGAAAATAATTATCATGTCCTCTTGACTATATAGTTTTCCTGCAAAAGATAATAACCTTTCTTTTCCACTTTATGGCTCTTTGAAAAGGGTAAAGGAATGATCATTTGCTATTTTTCTGGCAATTCAATTACAGCTATTATGGAGATCAGCACTTTACATACAATAATGTGTTTAATTCTCATAGGAAACCTATGAATCCATTTTACACAGGTGGAAACTGAGAATTATAAGTGAGGCTGGGTAACTTGCCCCGTACGTTTAACACATGGTCAGGCTGACCACTGAACCTAGGTTTGTCTGGAATATTCTGTTGTGTGCCATGTGGAAGTGAAAGTTGCTCAGTTGTGTCTGATTCTTTGCAACCTCATGGACTGTAGCCTGCCAGG
>JAIOJX010000032.1:49498746-49731246 GCA_022376925.1 Tragulus kanchil
AATTCACAGTAAACAGGGACAAATATTTGGGTCATTTTTATGGGAGCACAAAACCAAGAGCTTACTGCTGCTATTTGCTGCTGTGCTTTGGAATTTCCTGGATGCCACGACGGCACTTTGGATGGTCCTCTGTATCAGAGGAGGGGAGGTTAGTGCATTTTAGATATCCGAGATGGCATTTCTGGTTGTCTAAAATATGCTCTCCTTTCTGTGAGGTGGCAAGTTATATTTTTCAGTTTTCCAAAGATGGCTACAGCAACAGCTCCTATTGCACATGCCCTTCCAGAAACTTGTTTGCTACTCCCCACCAAGAGATGGAGTCTAATTACCCATCCCTTGAATCTAGGTGAGCTAGTGACTCCCATATAACCAGTGGAACAAGTGTGACCTCTGAAGCCAGCCATAAAAGATGAAGTAGCTTCTTGCTGTTGTGAAACACTTTGAACTCTTGAGCTTCCGTGCAAGCAATCAACTGCTCTGAGGGCTTCATGTTGTGAGGAAGCCCAAGCTAACCTTTTAGAGAGCCCAAGGAGAGGCCTTGGGACCACAAGAGAGATGCCTGGCCAGCTCCTCCCATTATGTGGAGGACCCCAAGCTCCTAGCCTACAGAAGCCATAGAGATAGGAACATTTTGTTGAGGTTTTAAGTCATGAAGTTTTACAGGTGATTTGGTATCCATCAGTATTAACCAGACATGTGGCAAAAAAAAAAAAAAAAAAGAATTACATCAGAAAGTTTCCAACAGACCCAGAAACCAAATAGATATAGTTGTTGTTTAGTCACTAAGTCGTGTTCAACTCTTTTGCGACTCTGTGGACTATAGCCCACCAGGCTCCTCTGTCCATGGGATTCTCCAGGCAAGAATGCTGGAGTGGGTTACCATTTCCTTCTCCACGGGATCTTTCTAACCCAGGGAGCAAACTCATTTCTTCTGCATTGGCAGAAAGATTCTTTATCACTGAGCCACCTGGGAAGCCCAACAGGTACAGTAGTTCCAGGCTTTTCATGGATGAGAGAAGCAGAAAAATATACAAGCAGCAATTGACCTGGGTACCTGAATTGTCACCTGGCTGGTGATGAGACCTGAGTAGGTCACTTGATCTCTATCATCAAGGAATGGTTCGGGCTCTAATGATGTTAAAGGTCTCTTCCAGTTTTCAAGATTGTGTGGTTCTCACCTCTGTGCTTCTGTCTTTTAAGAATCATAATGTCTAGTCTGGAGGTGTCTTGGCAGGAAGTCACACTGACAGCAAAATCCGAGATGGCATTTCTGGTTGTCTAAATTGCTCTCCTTTCTGTGAGGTGGCAAGTTATATTTTTCAGTTTTCCAAAGATGGCTACAGCAACAGCTCCTATTGCACATGCCCTTCCAGAAACTTGTTTGCTACTCCCCACCAAGAGATGGAGTCTAATTACCCATCCCTTGAATCTAGGTGAGCTAGTGACTCCCATATAACCAGTGGAACAAGTGTGACCTCTGAAGCCAGCCATAAAAGATGAAGTAGCTTCTTGCTGTTGTGAAACACTTTGAACTCTTGAGCTTCCGTGCAAGCAATCAACTGCTCTGAGGGCTTCATGTTGTGAGGAAGCCCAAGCTAACCTTTTAGAGAGCCCAAGGAGAGGCCTTGGGACCACAAGAGAGATGCCTGGCCAGCTCCTCCCATTATGTGGAGGACCCCAAGCTCCTAGCCTACAGAAGCCATAGAGATAGGAACATTTTGTTGAGGTTTTAAGTCATGAAGTTTTACAGGTGATTTGGTATCCATCAGTATTAACCAGACATGTGGCAAAAAAAAAAAAAAAAAAGAATTACATCAGAAAGTTTCCAACAGACCCAGAAACCAAATAGATATAGTTGTTGTTTAGTCACTAAGTCGTGTTCAACTCTTTTGCGACTCTGTGGACTATAGCCCACCAGGCTCCTCTGTCCATGGGATTCTCCAGGCAAGAATGCTGGAGTGGGTTACCATTTCCTTCTCCACGGGATCTTTCTAACCCAGGGAGCAAACTCATTTCTTCTGCATTGGCAGAAAGATTCTTTATCACTGAGCCACCTGGGAAGCCCAACAGGTACAGTAGTTCCAGGCTTTTCATGGATGAGAGAAGCAGAAAAATATACAAGCAGCAATTGACCTGGGTACCTGAATTGTCACCTGGCTGGTGATGAGACCTGAGTAGGTCACTTGATCTCTATCATCAAGGAATGGTTCGGGCTCTAATGATGTTAAAGGTCTCTTCCAGTTTTCAAGATTGTGTGGTTCTCACCTCTGTGCTTCTGTCTTTTAAGAATCATAATGTCTAGTCTGGAGGTGTCTTGGCAGGGAAGTCACACTGACCTTCTCTGATAGTGGTGTTGTCAAAAGGATCTCATAGTTTCAACAAGAAACTCATGTTACAAAGCAGTAAGCAGAATATATCTAAAATCACTCACTTGTCTTTTAGTTCTCTGACTTTCCTCTTTGTCTCCTTTCATTCACTCATTTATTCACCCATCCATTCATTCAGTCATTATCTGTTGAGCACTTGCTCATGTCCAGCACATTTCTAGGCTGTGAAGAAACAATTGAAAGTAAGATGGAGTCCTACCCCTACAGAGCTTACCTTTGAATTGGGAAGCACAATAAACAACTCAGTAAAGAAAGAAACGAGATAATTTTAGCTAGAGATACTTTCTGCAAAGGCAATAACACTTAGGGCACCCGTTACATTGGCAAGCAGTCAGGGAAGTGTTCTCCGACGAGGTGACTTTGAACTGAAACCTAAGTAAAATGCAGAGTTGATGCAAGAATATTCCAGGCAGAGGCCACAGCTGGAGCAAAGGCCCTGAGGCTGGAACAGTGTGGGTGTGTCTTGGGGGACAGGAAGGGTCACTGTCACTGGAAAAAAGTGAACAAAGGAGCGCATTGTATGGGAGGAGGTTGGAGGGATGGCCCAGATTTAGTCAGGTCTCTGAGGAAGTAGAAGTTTCAACTTTATTCTAAGTGCCAATTGGAGAGTTTTTAGGAGTGGTGTGATGTGATCTATGCTTTTACAGATCATCTGTGTCATTCATCCTTGTGACAGTTTCAAAGAGAGGGTTTCAGCGCACATGAACATCACTGGCTGTGGGCTTGAGGTCAGACGGCGGGGGGCGGTGTGGGCCTGGAGCAGGCAACAGCTCAGCAACAACCAGAGAACGCACAGGGAGGGGGAAGGGACGAGGAAGCACGGCCTGTGTTCGAGGACCTGTGGACACTGAGTGGGAATGGGGCACAGGATGCAAGGGAGGGAGAAATCAACCAGGAGGCAAGATCAGGGCCCGATCACAAATGAGCCTGTAGGCCCGAGAGAGCCTGAACACAGTCCTAAGGGCAATGGGTTTCTGATGACACACTCAGATTTCTGCTTTAGCTGTCGTGTGGATGATGATTCAAGTGGGCAAGACCGGACTCGGAAGACAAGCTGGGATTGTGGCAGTTGTCAGGGAAGAGATGGAGGTGACAGAGCGGGGCAGGAGCAGTACGAATGGAGAAACGTACTTGGGGTGAAGAATGGCCAAGGTTGTACGTGATCCAGCTTGGGGGTTAACTGTGTGTTGAGGGAGATGGACAGCGTAGAGTCCAGAGAGATGCAGGGGGGTGTCTCTGACCTTCACGCCATCAAGAAGAGATGGGGAAGGGCTTCTGCAGAATAAGGTGAAGCAGTCTCTTCTGGTCCTTCTGTCTTAGGTCAGTGCTCACAGGCTGTAGACAGTGTTGCTGAGCCCAGAGAGGGGATAAGAAAGTGGGGGCTTTTTGTTGAAGAGGATACAGTGAGCAAGGTTTTCTAGTTCAGTTTACCTCACCCTAGTATTTTCTAGCCACTAAATCCGGTTCTTTTCCAAGAATCTCCATGAGAGTTCACATCTGACAGCAAAACGTCACAGTCCCATTGTCCTCAAACACTTCAATTCTGACGTTGTTGAGCACCCATGAGGAGCGACAGGAGGAGGCGAGGGCAGGGTAGGAAAGCTCTCCTGGAAATCACTAGGCTTTGCTTGTCATCTGCCCGCCACCTCCCTCCCGGCCTCCCTCTTATGTCTGCCCCCCTTCTCAATCCCCAGCATCTAGTCACTCTTCTTCTTAATAGTTTTTGAAAAGTTAACAGAGTGAAAAAAACCAAGGTTTAGGCACACATTCTAAAGAAAGCATATAAATATACATCTTGCAGCTTCAGCAACTTGGGTTTGTCTCAATTTTCTTCAAGTCAGGGAAACTGGAAAAACAAAAGCATCACAGAGAGGCATTTCTCAGGGAGCCCTCAGCCCTGTTTTGGGAATGTGTCTCTCATTCAGGAGCTGAGAGTCATGGATTGGAGCCGTGACTATTACTTCATTGTAACATTGATAGGAGTGTAGCAGGGCAGTCTTTTGGTGGTTATTGCTCATGGTCTTCCTCAGCTCTCTCTCTCTTTCTCTTTTGTTTTTAATGCATGGCCTGCAAAACTAACAGCTACTTAGGGCAAGACTTTTTTTTTAAGAATTTGTGTAACTTATAGCCTAGGCTTCCCTGGTGGCTCAGTGGTAAAAACAATCTGCCTTGCCAATGCAGGAGACCTAGATTTGATCCCTGGGTCAAGAATATCCCCCAGGGGCTTCCTCTGGTGGTCCAGTGGGTAAGGACACTGCCTTGCACTGCAAGGGGCGCCGGTTCGCGCTCTGGCCTGAGAATATCCCACGTGCCGCGGAGCGGTGTCTCTGACCTTCACGCCATCAAGAAGAGATGGGGAAGGGCTTCTGCAGAATAAGGTGAAGCAGTCTCTTCTGGTCCTTCTGTCTTAGGTCAGTGCTCACAGGCTGTAGACAGTGTTGCTGAGCCCAGAGAGGGGATAAGAAAGTGGGGGCTTTTTGTTGAAGAGGATACAGTGAGCAAGGTTTTCTAGTTCAGTTTACCTCACCCTAGTATTTTCTAGCCACTAAATCCGGTTCTTTTCCAAGAATCTCCATGAGAGTTCACATCTGACAGCAAAACGTCACAGTCCCATTGTCCTCAAACACTTCAATTCTGACGTTGTTGAGCACCCATGAGGAGCGACAGGAGGAGGCGAGGGCAGGGTAGGAAAGCTCTCCTGGAAATCACTAGGCTTTGCTTGTCATCTGCCCGCCACCTCCCTCCCGGCCTCCCTCTTATGTCTGCCCCCCTTCTCAATCCCCAGCATCTAGTCACTCTTCTTCTTAATAGTTTTTGAAAAGTTAACAGAGTGAAAAAAACCAAGGTTTAGGCACACATTCTAAAGAAAGCATATAAATATACATCTTGCAGCTTCAGCAACTTGGGTTTGTCTCAATTTTCTTCAAGTCAGGGAAACTGGAAAAACAAAAGCATCACAGAGAGGCATTTCTCAGGGAGCCCTCAGCCCTGTTTTGGGAATGTGTCTCTCATTCAGGAGCTGAGAGTCATGGATTGGAGCCGTGACTATTACTTCATTGTAACATTGATAGGAGTGTAGCAGGGCAGTCTTTTGGTGGTTATTGCTCATGGTCTTCCTCAGCTCTCTCTCTCTTTCTCTTTTGTTTTTAATGCATGGCCTGCAAAACTAACAGCTACTTAGGGCAAGACTTTTTTTTTTTTTAAGAATTTGTGTAACTTATAGCCTAGGCTTCCCTGGTGGCTCAGTGGTAAAAACAATCTGCCTTGCCAATGCAGGAGACCTAGATTTGATCCCTGGGTCAAGAATATCCCCCAGGGGCTTCCTCTGGTGGTCCAGTGGGTAAGGACACTGCCTTGCACTGCAAGGGGCGCCGGTTCGAGCTCTGGCCTGAGAATATCCCACGTGCCGCGGAGCGGCTGGACCCATGTGTCCAATTACCGAGCCCGAGCTCTGGAGCGCATGCGCCCAGAGCTGGCGCTCTGCAACGACAGACGCCACAGCGATGGGAGGCCCACAGGAGTCAAAGAACAAAGATGGATGAAAAATGGAGAGGTGGAAGACCAATGGAGGTGGCCCGGCTGCTCCCCTCCCTCCCCAACCCGACCCCCGCCCAAAATAAATAAATAAATAAATCTTAAAAAAAAAAAAAAAAGAAAAAGAAAAAAAAGAATATCCCCCAGAGGTGATAAAAACCCACACACGTATTCTTGACTGGGCAATCCCATGACAGAGAAGCCTGGTGGGCTATAGTCCATAGTCGCAAAAAATTAGACATGACTTAGCAACTGCACAATAAGAGTTTATAACCCATTGGGTAGGGTAATATAAACATATATAGACCTGTTTTAAACTCTAGCTCTATCACCATTCAGTAGATGTGTGATATCTTGGACAGTGTTACATCACCCCTCTGAACTTCAGTTTCCTCAACTGTAAAATGGGGATAATCATGGTAATCATGTCTATCTTGTAAGGCAGTATTTAATGGTCAAGAGTACAGACTCTGTGGGGCTTCCCTGATGGTGCAGATGGTAAAGAGTCCACCTGCAATTCAGGAGACCTGGGTTCGATCCCTGGATTGGAAAAATCCCCTGGAGAATGGAATAGCAACCCACTCCAATATTCTTGCCTGGAGAATCTCATGGACAGAGGAGCCTGGCAGGCTATAGTCCATGGGGTCACACAGAGTCAGATGCAGGGCAGTCTTTTGGTGGTTATTGCTCATGGTCTTCCTCAGCTCTCTCTCTCTTTCTCTTTTGTTTTTAATGCATGGCCTGCAAAACTAACAGCTACTTAGGGCAAGACTTTTTTTTTTTTTAAGAATTTGTGTAACTTATAGCCTAGGCTTCCCTGGTGGCTCAGTGGTAAAAACAATCTGCCTTGCCAATGCAGGAGACCTAGATTTGATCCCTGGGTCAAGAATATCCCCCAGGGGCTTCCTCTGGTGGTCCAGTGGGTAAGGACACTGCCTTGCACTGCAAGGGGCGCCGGTTCGAGCTCTGGCCTGAGAATATCCCACGTGCCGCGGAGCGGCTGGACCCATGTGTCCAATTACCGAGCCCGAGCTCTGGAGCGCATGCGCCCAGAGCTGGCGCTCTGCAACGACAGACGCCACAGCGATGGGAGGCCCACAGGAGTCAAAGAACAAAGATGGATGAAAAATGGAGAGGTGGAAGACCAATGGAGGTGGCCCGGCTGCTCCCCTCCCTCCCCAACCCGACCCCCGCCCAAAATAAATAAAAAAATAAATCTTAAAAAAAAAAAAAAAAGAAAAAGAAAAAAGAATATCCCCCAGAGGTGATAAAAACCCACACACGTATTCTTGACTGGGCAATCCCATGACAGAGAAGCCTGGTGGGCTATAGTCCATAGTCGCAAAAAATTAGACATGACTTAGCAACTGCACAATAAGAGTTTATAACCCATTGGGTAGGGTAATATAAACATATATAGACCTGTTTTAAACTCTAGCTCTATCACCATTCAGTAGATGTGTGATATCTTGGACAGTGTTACATCACCCCTCTGAACTTCAGTTTCCTCAACTGTAAAATGGGGATAATCATGGTAATCATGTCTATCTTGTAAGGCAGTATTTAATGGTCAAGAGTACAGACTCTGTGGGGCTTCCCTGATGGTGCAGATGGTAAAGAGTCCACCTGCAATTCAGGAGACCTGGGTTCGATCCCTGGATTGGAAAAATCCCCTGGAGAATGGAATAGCAACCCACTCCAATATTCTTGCCTGGAGAATCTCATGGACAGAGGAGCCTGGCAGGCTATAGTCCATGGGGTCACACAGAGTCAGATGCAGCTGAGTGACTAAGCACACAGACTCTGGAGCCAGACTGTCTGGGCTCCTACTTTAATTCTGCCACTTACTATGTGGGCTACAGAAAGTCAGTTCATCTCTCTGAGCCTCTGTTTCCTACTCTGTAAAATGGGGTAATGGTAACGCCAACTTCACTCAGTGGTTACAGGAACTGTAAAGCATTTATAACGCTGCAGGGCCCTCCAAGAAATAAGCCCCCATGGAAGCACTACACACATGGAAAGTGCAATTTCAGTATTGGCTAAATAAATAAAAAGGACTTTTGAGAAGATTAAGTAAGAAACTGTATATGAAACCACATGGCTAGCGTGTACTCCTGCCCCCACTTCCAGCCTGCCTCAGGTCTGGGCACATGGTGCATGTGGGGCACATACTAATCGGTGACAGTTCAATCAGCTAAGAAATACGTGTCACTAGCTGGCCCTCAAGGTTTATATGCTTTCTCTGCAAGTAAAAGCTGGGGCTGAACTTGAGAGCCTTGCGAGGGGAGATGTGATTTTCCTTGTTTACTAACATTTACTTGGACGGGTGTCTGGGACACCCAAAATAGGCTATGAATCAGTCAGAGGATAACAAGATCTGTAGTACTGTACAGATTACTCACTAATTTGACATTTGGGGATTTTTGCAAAATGTTAGGGAACATTTGACAAGCTGCAAATTGCTATCTCTATAAAGTGCGTTTGACTCTGAGCATGAGTAGCCCTCTCCCCTGATGCGGTTTCACTTGTTCCTAGCATCAGCTGTTGCATCCTGGTGGCTCCTTTCCACGCCACCCCCCCAAATTAGAACGTGGTGGAAGTTTGCCCGGAACACACAATAACTAAAAATCATCAAGCACTTTCTATGGGTCAGATGTCTGGACATTTTTTTGTCTCATGTCTTCATCACAGCCATCCTCTAAGGTATGTATCATTAGCCTCTCTATTTTTCAGTAAAGAGACTGGAGTTCAGAGAGGTTAAGCAATTTGTTTAAGACTACACAGTCTTGATGTTCCTAAGCTAGAATTCGAACCCGGATATACATAACCCAAAGTCTGGTTTCCAGTCCAGCAGGCTGTTTCACACAACCAGAGCAGCATTGCCTCCGCCTCCTGACATGGATCTCCCACAATTGGAGGGGCAAAGGAGGAGAACATTTCTTGGTAAGTCCTTAAACCACAGGGCAGCATCAGTGACCATGAAACCTTTTTCTACACTGTTTTAAAGTGGGACCTGAATTAGTTGGTAATGTAGGGCTTTGAAGAGCTTTTTCTCATCATGACATTGTTTCCAAAGTCAAACAAGTCGAGGAGTTCCTGGACTGAGGACCAAGCTTCTCAGTCTACCATCCTCTTGGCATGATTATCGTCCTCACATTATTTTTGGCACTCTACCATTCTATTGACACTCACCATCCCCTGTCAGACAGATTTTCTCCCTGCTTCCTATCGACTCCATGGGAACAAAGCGGACATGTGTGTAGGCTCTGGGTCTGACGAATATAGGATGTCCAGGAAATAAGAATAGGGCTCTTAGGGAGGGAATGGTTCCTCAGGAGGTCTTTCTTGGGGGAACTCAGTTGTATGGAGGGACTGTTCCAAGAAGAGAGCCCCCAGAGAGATACTACACACATCAAAAGAGCAAACAAATGCTTCCTAGTCCCAAAGGCAGCGCCAAAGCAACCCGCTCCAGTTACTGTTTTAAATGAAAAACAAAAAAATAAGTTTAATAAGAGGCAAGGCACTCTTCTTTGGTGGCTCAGTAGTAAAGAATCTGTCTGCAATGCAGGAGACGTGGGTTTGATCCCTGGGTTGGGAGGATCCCCTGGAGGAGGAAATGACAACCCACTCCAGTATTCTTGCCTGGAAAATCCCATGGGCAGGAATGGTGGACTACAGGCCATGGGGTCACAAAGAGTCAGACACGACTTAGCGACTAAACCACCACAAGAAACTCCTAGGGTTTGTCATACATTTCCTGACACCTGTTCCTCCCTGTCTTTGTAGGTATGTCGGGCATCCCCAAAGGAATAGTAAGTTTCTCAAGACAGAAATCATATGCTCGATCTTGACTTCCAACTGCCTGGCTGTATTGTGTAGTTGGTAAGTGCTTAATAAAAGCTCATGGAGATGAAAATGATCCCTAGTGCAAAGCCCATTCCTGTGAAATTTGATGCTTTCGTATTCACCTCTTCAAGTATTGAGAGTGACTGACCAGTTTTCTTCTCTACTTAGGAATATTTTGTTCTAATTTGAATATTATTGATTGGGGAAAAGCACAATGACAAAATGCTTTTATGTTAATTTTTATCTTATTCATTTTAGTCACATCTGTAAACTGTAAAGAGAAGAGTAGGAGTCTGAGGCCCATTCTTTAACCTACTTACTTGCAGTGCTTGGTGCTTAGAGTGATGGGGGCAAGGTCTCTAGGGCCTAGCAGGTGGGGCTAGGGTTGGGGTGATTAAGGCTCTGGCTTGGGAATCAGAGGGCCAAGTATTTGACTTCTCTTTCTCTACTTTCTTTTCTACAGTGAAAAGTCATAGACACGTTAGCAGTTGCAACTCAATTAAGAGCGCTAATTCCAAACACAAACTGGTGGATGGATAGGTTTATTCCTCTGGGACTTAATTACTCTAGAAGTGGTCCAAGCAACAGTAGCCTCACTTAAAGTATCATTACACACTGTCCAAATGGTCTCCTAAATGTCACCCTTGGAGGCGAAGGGACAGCATGGGCTGATGAGTCAAAACCACCCGATTTATCTGGAGGCCCTGGTACTCAGTTTGGCTCTATTTCTAATGACTGACTAAGCCAGGTCAGCTTTCAGGAGTACTCTATACTCATCTGTAAAGTGGGGAGATGGAAGAAGATGAGCTCTGGAGTCCCTTCCAGGTTTGTGCTCTGCAGATCCCTAATAATGGCCCTGAGGCACCCAAACCATCTTAACAGGTACCAGGTGCCACCCAACTTCTCCTCATGTCTGCACAGACCAGCTCCCAAAGGATCATGCTCAAAACATTGCTCTAGGTCTCTCTGGAGAGGGGGCTTTCAATTTTCATGTCTTATTATTAACCTTTTCTCAGGCTCTGTTTTCCAAGTTTAGGTCGGCTCATCAGAGTTGAACATGGACTATTTGGATTTTTGCCCAAGCTGTTCTCCGAGCCTGATAGCACATTCATTACTCCCTACCCATGGTTTCTGCTAAATGACCTCGTTAGTGCTCTAATTACATGTTGCTCTTCAGAAAGCTGGGGGTGGGGGGAGATGAGTTAACGAAAGCCAAGTACTGAGATGGAGTACATTGTAAACACATTGAATGACGCCTACCTTCCCCAGGTCTGATTACCCATGGGGAGTTGGAAGGGAAGTTTTATGTTCTTTTTCCTCTTTCTTTTTCATTACCCATTAAAAGATGATAATAATACATACTAAATGTGTTGGTGGTAGTTGGTAATACATGAATTCGAAAGCTGGGCAGTGATATTTTTACAGCTTAATGTATATAGAACCGTACATTTCCTGGAGGTAAAGAAATGAAAACAAATGTTTTCTGAGAACCTACCATGTGCTTATGTAGGTTTTTGTTCATCTCTGCAACAACGTTATGAGCTAGTTATTATGTTTGATTTACTAATGAAGAAGCAGGTTCAGAGAGGTGTTTGTGCTTTGTGCCCTTGGGAAATACCAAGGGCCCAAAGCAAGTATATGGCTGAGTTAGGAACTAAACCCAGTGTGCCTGATTCCAAATCCCAATATCCCATGCTACCTCTCAGCTCATTCATTTGTTCACTCATTCATTCACTTATTCAACAGATACGCTCTGATCTCTGATGACGAAATATAATCACACAATTTTCAGAATTTCTTGTTTTACTCTATTCATCAAGTTAATTCTACAGATTATTCAGACGAATCTAAACTCAATGGGGTCTTTTTCTGTAATAATTTTCTCTGTCCTCTCAGGCTTCCACCTTGGAGGTCAGATCACAAATCTGAGATTCAGAACATTAGATGTGTGAGTGTGTACTCAGTCGCTCAGTCGTGTCTGACTCTTTGTGACCTGACAGACTGTAGTCTGCCACAGACTGTTTCTCTGTCCTTGGAATTTTCCAGGCAAAAATACTGGAGTGGTTTGCCATACCCTCCTCCAGGGGATCTTCCTACCCAGGGATGGAACCCATAACTCCTGCATTGGAAAGCAGATTCTTTACCACTGAGCCACCAAGGAAGCCCCCAGGACCTTGGGATGTATGTTTAATGATTATCCTGTGCAAACATCTATTTTTTAGTTAAGGAAACTGAAGTTCGGTGGCTTTTGGAAGTTGTAAACTTTTCACTCCAGAACATTCCAGGGATGTCAAGCGTATATTTGAATTTACTTTGGGTGCTGGGAAAGGATGATTGTGTGCTGTAGCACAGCAGTCCCCAACCTTCTTGGCACCAGAAGCTGGTTTCATGGAAGACAATTTTTCCACGCACTGTGGTGGGAGGTAGTTTCCATTTTTGCCCGCTGCTCACTTCCTGCTGTGCTCCTGGTTCCTGACAGGCCACGGCCTAACCCCTTGCCCCAGGGACTGGGGACCTCTGCTGTAACAAATACGAAGGATTTCCTCTGCTTTCTGGGACAGCTCACCTCGGGCAGTGCACGTGCCCAACAAGAGGTTTTCGTCTCTCCTGGACACATATGTTGACTCGCCAGTGAACTTTGTCAGAAGCTTGTTAACTATAAAACCGTGTGGTCACATTATTGTGACAGAGAACTCATCTTCCAGATTGGATCTCTGAAGCATTCAGAATCTTCTTTTTGGATGGTGAACTAGGAGAGTCAAATAGCTTTACTTGTCCCTACAGAATTCTCTCTGACACATTTTTTTTAAGTGGTAAATACAATATGTTGAATGATGAGAGAGATGTCTCCACTTAGAGCAAAATAAATGATGTGATAATGATAGTAAGAGGGTGCAACTTTAACCAAGCAATGGACTTTATTAAAACAGGGGGTCTTACCATCTGGCTTGTAATTAGTATTTCACCATAGAACTTGGAATTTGGCAAACCATTTAAAAATGTGAGCATCGTTTGTTTGACAGACTGTCAAGACACTCATGCAGGCTTAATATATTAGTTTATTCTATAGTAATCAAGTTGTTATTATAACTACAAGAAAACTGGAAAAATAAGCCTTTCACAGTCAAATCAGTCATAGGCAAGAAACTGAAAGAACCCTGCAAATTCGAGCTGTCTGTCCCCTGACTCTACAGTAGGGAGTTGGGGGTAAAACAGCAGGAAACCATTACTGCATGTAATTCTAGTTTTAATGATTCCACTAGAACATTATAAACCTATAACATGTATGCCTCGAAATAAATGATAGATCTCATTGTAAAACTCTTTATTCCATGCTGATCAATTTGGGTCCCTTCTTTTGCAAATAAATCATTAAGCTGCAGGTTTCATCACAGAATAACTTTTGGAAGAATTCTTCAAACCTTCTAGAGTACATCACTTGTATTCCTCTTCTATCTTTCAATATCCTCAAACATACAGAGGAGATGCAAATGCATCTCTAGAAGTTTTGAGTGACTAGACAAAGCAGTGTTAAAAATTCAGCAGCACTAATTACTAGCTGAGCAGTATAAAAACCTCTGAATAAATGTCAGCTGAGGAGATAAGCTCTTATCTTAATCTAATGACTCCACAGACTTAATTTGTCAGGCCAGCCTCGTTGATGAAAAGCAGGTTTCTATTCTCCAGTGTTAGCAGGAACATCTTTCCAAATCTTTGAAGTTGGATAGTACTGCCATCAGTGTCATCCTGTAAAAATCTTCTGACCAATTTAATTCCTATTGTCCTGTTACACTAATTAAAGTTGTTCCACCCCTGTTGGACAAATATCTAAGAGTGAAGCCAATATATTTTTAGATTTTTCTACATTTTGAACTAATCACCCTCAACTCCCAATATTTTGTGCTTTTTTTTTTTTCATAGGGCTGGAACACCAGGGACCATCTGTCTTCATATAGGGAAGCAGAGATTTTCAGAGAAACCCATTAATTCAAAGGAATCCATTCATTGAGAGGTCATGGAGCAGTGCAGCTAAGAGTGGAGATTTTGAGACAGAAAAGCCTGGGGGATTTTTGCTTTGTCACTTACAAGTTTGTGTGACCTCAGATAAATTTCTTACCTTCCTAGCCTCAGTTTAACCATCTGTAAGATGGATGATTGTCATGGATATCAAGAAGGTTAGATGAAAGAATGCACACCAAGTATTTAGCAGATCTGACCCATATACTTAATAAAGGTCAAAGGTCAGTTTTTATTCATGTGTCACTGACTCATTTATTCAATCAACAAACACATATTGAATCTTTTTAAAAAATAATTTTATTCTTTTTGTTTTAGATTTTTTTATGTGGATCACTTTAAGGTCTTTATTGAATTTATTAAAGTACTATTTCTGCTTTATCATTATTATTTTGGCCACAAGGCATGTGGGATCTTAGCTCCCCAATCAAACTCATACGCCCTACATTGGAAGGTAAAGTCTTAACCACTGGACTGCCAAGGAAGTCCGTATGTATTGAATCTTAATAAGTCTGTAACACGTGCTGTTATTACAGAACATATGCAGAACCAAAAGTTAGGGCTGTTTGCTTTCGTAGAATTTTTTTATGAACTTCCTGCTCAAGGAAGCTCAAGCCTGACAAAATCATCTGATCACCATGATAGGGACAGAGTAGAATAGGTAGGTGGTTGTAGAGTCCTAGTAGGGGATGGTAGGTAGAAGGGAGACACCTGAGAAAGGTTGGAAGACCAGTGAATTGACGATAACTCAGGAGAGCTGCTCCTTGTTCAGGAAAGCAGGCTTGACTGGGTATAAACAGCTGGTGAAGGAAGAGCTGGTGAAGAAGCAACCAATGATGTATGTCCTGCATCTGTGTCTACTTGAGGGGGGCGGTCTTCTACCATCCTATATATATTGCTGCCCGCTCAATTGAGGGAGAGCAGAGCAGAGCAGAGCAGAGCAGAGCAGAGCAGAGCAGAGCAGAGCAGAGCAGAGCAGAGCAGAGCAGAGCAGAGCTGAGCTTTCCTGCCTGCCCGCTTGCACCACTTACAAGTACCCTATACTAATAAATCCTTTTCTTACCTATCACTCTGCCTCTCGCTGAATTCCTTCTGCGTTGAGGCACGAAGAACCTGAGCCTCAGTGGGTCCAGACGTTGGGTGAGTGCTGGATTAAGTCCAGGCCGCGTGGTTTCGAATCCCAGACATGGTTTTGGCCAGGATTGAGTCCTGACTACATGGATTCAAGTCCCTAGCAGGGTTTTGGCTGGGGTTAAAGCCTTAGCCATGTGGGGTTGAGTCCCAAACCAGGTTTTGGCTAGGTTCAAGCCTCAGTCATGTGGGTTCAAGTCCCAAACAGGGTTTTGGCTGGAATTCAAGCTCCAGCCACGTGGGTTCAAGTCCCAGGCAGGGTTCGATCAGGTCTGGGCCCTGGGTTTAAGTCTCAAATTTAGGTAAAATCCTTTCAACCACACCTGGGAAGGAAATGCCACAAAATTACCATGACATTCCGTTCCAACTTGATTATGAAAAAAACCTTAGTTCCACAAGGCATGTGGGATCTTAGCTCCCCAATCAAACTCATCGCCCTACATTGGAAGGTAAAGTCTTAACCACTGGACTGCCAAGGAAGTCCGTATGTATTGAATCTTAATAAGTCTGTAACACGTGCTGTTATTACAGAACATATGCAGAACCAAAAGTTAGGGCTGTTTGCTTTCGTAGAATTTTTTTATGAACTTCCTGCTCAAGGAAGCTCAAGCCTGACAAAATCATCTGATCACCATGATAGGGACAGAGTAGAATAGGTAGGTGGTTGTAGAGTCCTAGTAGGGGATGGTAGGTAGAAGGGAGACACCTGAGAAAGGTTGGAAGACCAGTGAATTGACGATAACTCAGGAGAGCTGCTCCTTGTTCAGGAAAGCAGGCTTGACTGGGTATAAACAGCTGGTGAAGGAAGAGCTGGTGAAGAAGCAACCAATGATGTATGTCCTGCATCTGTGTCTACTTGAGGGGGGCGGTCTTCTACCATCCTATATATATTGCTGCCCGCTCAATTGAGGGAGAGCAGAGCAGAGCAGAGCAGAGCAGAGCAGAGCAGAGCAGAGCAGAGCAGAGCTGAGCTGAGCTGAGCTGAGCTGAGCTGAGCTTTCCTGCCTGCCCGCTTGCACCACTTACAAGTACCCTATACTAATAAATCCTTTTCTTACCTATCACTCTGCCTCTCGCTGAATTCCTTCTGCGTTGAGGCACGAAGAACCTGAGCCTCAGTGGGTCCAGACGTTGGGTGAGTGCTGGATTAAGTCCAGGCCGCGTGGTTTCGAATCCCAGACATGGTTTTGGCCAGGATTGAGTCCTGACTACATGGATTCAAGTCCCTAGCAGGGTTTTGGCTGGGGTTAAAGCCTTAGCCATGTGGGGTTGAGTCCCAAACCAGGTTTTGGCTAGGTTCAAGCCTCAGTCATGTGGGTTCAAGTCCCAAACAGGGTTTTGGCTGGAATTCAAGCTCCAGCCACGTGGGTTCAAGTCCCAGGCAGGGTTCGATCAGGTCTGGGCCCTGGGTTTAAGTCTCAAATTTAGGTAAAATCCTTTCAACCACACCTGGGAAGGAAATGCCACAAAATTACCATGACATTCCGTTCCAACTTGATTATGAACCTTGTTGCTGGCTTTCTAGTACAAGAGAAGTCAATTGATGGGAAGTCAAGTGCCATCTTAGGAGTCTATTGTGCTGATGACATGATATTGTGTATAGTGGAGAGCCCAATAACGGTTGCCTCCTAGTGCCTTGTGTTAGATCCCTGTGACCCAGAATCACATACATGGTACAAAGATGTCTAGGGAAGTTCTGTCTTGTTTCATTCTGATCTCATCAGTCAATGTAATATCCTTCACAATAGCCTGTATTCCTCTGCTCACTCCCTTTTTCACTTGCTTGTATTGCACCATATTGATTTTCCATTCAACTCAATGTCAGCTGGTGATATCTGTTGATATTTGTTATTCATTTGATTTCCTCACCTTAACTGTGGTGAAATGATTTCTTTCAAACCCCTTGAAATTTGTGCATATACTTAAAAGTATATATTGTGAGTCTGTTGTATGTTATGGACCCCATTAGGTACTGTAGACATCAAAATATGTACGATGCCACCTCTACCCTTTAAAAACTTTACCAAGATGTAGCAAAGGCTCCAGGAGCATGATGGGAGCAGGTAGGAGTGGGAGAACATTCAGCTCCAGCTGGAAGCTCACTTGGGAAGGTTTTCCAGAGGAGGTGACTCTTGGTCTTGATTCTGAAAACTAAGCAGGAGTCAGTTGGGTAAATACTTAAGAAAAGAACATTTCTCGTTAAAGAATCAGCATGTGGTGAAAGAAGAAAGCAGTTCAGTAGAAGAGTGGAGAGACTGGGAGAACGTGGCAAGAGATGAGGTGGAAATGCAGGATCGTAAAGGTCTTCTGTGCTGAGGAATTAGAATTTCACCCCAAAGTGACAGGAGTCACTGATAAATTTGGTTCACTGGAGTCAGATTTGTGTCAGTGTTCTCTGAGTTCTCCTCACACTTTCATGTTCTCTTGATTACATGATCTTGCACCCCCACTCCCTCCCACCTCTCAGCTGCCAGGCTCCCTGACACCTTGCCCTCAGCATCCCTCTTCACCTGGTTGCTTGTCATCACTGATGACTTGTACATAGCCCCTTGATTTGCTCTGCTCTACCAATTTTCACTGTATTCCACCTGGACAATCCTTTTCACCTGTTATACTCAGAGCTGCTCCTCCATCGAAGCCCCTGGCAGTGACATCCCTGTTCCAGATCACCATGTCTCTTTCTCCCACCCACAGAACCTTCGTGAAATATCCATGACTTGACCCTTCCTATGCTCCCAGTCCTGAACTGTTCCTGGGCTTCACTCCCTCTCCCCTCACCTAGACAGAATCCCAAGGAATTTTCTCTTATAATCTCGTGAATCCTCTACACTCCCAATCTTCAGTTTCATTTGTTCCCTTCATTGGTGGCAGAAAATGGAACAACCTTGGCTAACAATTCTACTTATCACTTGGTGTCTGGTTTTAGGCTGAGCTCTCAGTACTAGTCTTTCTTCAACTCTGTCAGACACTGTCACCTTCATTCCTGACACACTGTTTAGGCTATAACTGTAGGAGATAGCTGCCCTGTCTTCTAGATCATTGTATTTTCCAGCATGTAGCCCAACTCCACCCTAATGCTAGCACAGGTGTTTGAGAAAGAGGACACTTGTTTTGATGTTAGGTAGGCTGTAGACATCAAAATATGTACGATGCCACCTCTACCCTTTAAAAACTTTACCAAGATGTAGCAAAGGCTCCAGGAGCATGATGGGAGCAGGTAGGAGTGGGAGAACATTCAGCTCCAGCTGGAAGCTCACTTGGGAAGGTTTTCCAGAGGAGGTGACTCTTGGTCTTGATTCTGAAAACTAAGCAGGAGTCAGTTGGGTAAATACTTAAGAAAAGAACATTTCTCGTTAAAGAATCAGCATGTGGTGAAAGAAGAAAGCAGTTCAGTAGAAGAGTGGAGAGACTGGGAGAACGTGGCAAGAGATGAGGTGGAAATGCAGGATCGTAAAGGTCTTCTGTGCTGAGGAATTAGAATTTCACCCCAAAGTGACAGGAGTCACTGATAAATTTGGTTCACTGGAGTCAGATTTGTGTCAGTGTTCTCTGAGTTCTCCTCACACTTTCATGTTCTCTTGATTACATGATCTTGCACCCCCACTCCCTCCCACCTCTCAGCTGCCAGGCTCCCTGACACCTTGCCCTCAGCATCCCTCTTCACCTGGTTGCTTGTCATCACTGATGACTTGTACATAGCCCCTTGATTTGCTCTGCTCTACCAATTTTCACTGTATTCCACCTGGACAATCCTTTTCACCTGTTATACTCAGAGCTGCTCCTCCATCGAAGCCCCTGGCAGTGACATCCCTGTTCCAGATCACCATGTCTCTTTCTCCCACCCACAGAACCTTCGTGAAATATCCATGACTTGACCCTTCCTATGCTCCCAGTCCTGAACTGTTCCTGGGCTTCACTCCCTCTCCCCTCACCTAGACAGAATCCCAAGGAATTTTCTCTTATAATCTCGTGAATCCTCTACACTCCCAATCTTCAGTTTCATTTGTTCCCTTCATTGGTGGCAGAAAATGGAACAACCTTGGCTAACAATTCTACTTATCACTTGCGGTGTCTGGTTTTAGGCTGAGCTCTCAGTACTAGTCTTTCTTCAACTCTGTCAGACACTGTCACCTTCATTCCTGACACACTGTTTAGGCTATAACTGTAGGAGATAGCTGCCCTGTCTTCTAGATCATTGTATTTTCCAGCATGTAGCCCAACTCCACCCTAATGCTAGCACAGGTGTTTGAGAAAGAGTGGACACCTGATACTGTATCCAGGTGAGCCCATCTATTGATCATTGGCCAATCAAATTTTCTTCTGACAATTTGTTTCTGTATCATTTAAATAGATTGTACTTTATATGAGCTAAAACCAATGAATTTATTACTTCTGACTCAAAAGTTTTTGACAAGATCACCACAACCCTCAAATACCAATCCTACTCATGTTCCCCTTACATTCTCTATTGAATTTTAGTAAGAAAATAGAGGCACTTTCACCAGAAGCCCCTCAGTTTTTCTACAACAGTTTTCCACTATATTTTGTACTAGTTCTGCCTTGTCTCAAAGAGACTCCTGTGTTATTTCTTTTTAAAAACACAATTAGGAGTTTATCTACATTTGTTAAGCTATTTCTGCTGCTTATTTTGTGCTTCCTATTTACTATCCTTTATCTTTTTTTGTTTTCCTTCTTATTGTGTGGGCTGATTGAGTTTTTTTTATTCCCTTTTCTTCTGTTGGTTTGGAACTTACACTTACTGTTTCTATTTTTTCATGAATTTTGTAGACTTTTAACATACATATTTAAACTAACATTTCCTTTTATCCACCCCCCCCTTTGGTCACTTCTACTGGTCTTTCATTTATTTCCATCTTTGTTCTTTTGGCCTGTGTGGGCCTCCCATCGCAGTGGCCTCTCTCGCTGCAGAGCACCAGCTCTGGGTGCATGGGCTTCAGAGGTTCGGTTCGGTAGTTGGACACATTGGTCCAGCTGCTCTGTGGCACATGGGATCTTCCCAGACCAGGGATCGAACTGGTGCCCCTTGCACTGCAAGGTGGTATCTTTACCCACTGGACCACCAGGGAAGCCCAAATTTACATTTTCTCATCAAAGTTAATCAGTGTCTCCATCATTCTTTTCCTGGAAGCTTTAACTTTCATACTCTCATCTGAGTAAATGTCCATTGATCTTACATTAGGTTACTGGCTTTCTCTCCTTGGTATGGATTTTTAAAAGTACATTTGTGAATTTTGTCTGAGAACTCATTCCCTCACTTTCTTGGGACCTGTCCTCCTTACAGGGATGGTTCCGTGGCTGCCTCTGTGCCAGCCCTACAGCCTCTTTCAGACTAAGACTTGCAACTTTGACTCAACCAGGGCTATCACCCTGTAGAAATAGTGCAATTCTGGAGCCTTCCCCTGAATCCAGTGTGGACTAAGATCCTAGTTCTAATACAGCAGCTGAGTGCTTGTCCCTGTTTATGGATGTCCATTCTCTCAGTTTAGTCCTACTCTACTGCGAACCCATGAAATGTAGCTCTAACAGGCTCCTCCATCCATGAGATTTCCAGACAAGAATACTGGAATGGATTGCCATTTCCTTCTCCACTATTTATAAACAGGTGGCTGCTTTCTAGCTATAATCTTGGGGTGATGCATAGAGATGTCTTGGCAGTCATTAATGATGATAAAGCACTATTCTGACTTCTAGTCTCAGGTAGGTGGTTTGTATCTATTTTGTGCATTAGATATTTAACTTTAGTTTTCACTTAACACCTTTCTTTCTTTTGATTTTGTTTCTTTGTTTATGGTATATGTTTCTTCTTATTTTTGAGTATGAATGATTTTTAAAAATTCTTTTCATTTTAACTCAAAAGTATATGAAGAAATTTAATGTCTTTTTTTATAATTCATACTTTGTTTCTTAAGATTTACATTCACCTTATAAATTGCTTTTACCTCCCTATGTATAATGTCTTATTATTTTAATGTTTATATTTTATTCTACAATATAGCTGTTTTATTATTAGTTTAATTTTTATTTTGATAAAAGCAGTATATGTATATTATTTTAAAAGTTGTGTAGTACTGTTAGGGACAGAGTAGAATAGGTAGGTGGTTGTAGAGTCCTAGTAGGGGACAGTAGGTAGAAGGGTGAAGCCTGAGAAAGATTGGGAGGCCAGTGAGTTGATGATAACTCAGGAGAGCTGCTCTTTGTTGAGGAAAGCAGGTTTGACTGGGTATAAACAACTGGTGAAGGAAAAGCTGGCGAAGAAGGAACTAATGATGTATGCCTTGCATTTGTGTCTACTTAAGGGGGTTGGTCCTCTACCATTCTATATATATTGCTGCCCACTCAGTCGAAGGAGAGAGCAGAGCAGAGCTTTCCTGCCTGCCTGTTTGCACCACTTACAAGTACCCTATCCTAATAAATCCTTTTCTTGTCTATCATTCTGCTTCTCACTGAATTCTTTCTGTGTTGAGGCACGATGAACCTGAACGTTAGTGGGTCCAGACGTCGGGTGAGTGTTGAATTAAGTCCTGGCCGTGTGGGTTCAAGTCCCAGACAGGGTTTTGGCCCAGAATGAGTCCTGACTACGTGGATTCAAGTCCCAAGCAGGGTTTTGGCTGGGGTTAAAGCCTTAGCCATGTGGGGTTGAGTCCCAAACCAGGTTCTGGCTAGGTTCAAGCCCCAGTCACGTGAATTCAAGTCCCAAACAGGGTTTTGGCTGGAATTCAAGCTCCAGCTACGTGGGTTCAAGTCCTAAGCAGGGTTCGATTAGGTCTGGACCCTGAGTTTAAGTCTCAAATCGAGGTAAAACCCTTTCAGTACTAAAAAGCTTCTAATGAACTGAAATAGTTTTCCTCCTCTCTGAATGCTATGCCTAAGAGATCACCACTGTGAATTCTGGCAGTTTCCTCTGATATTTAACTTGATATTTCTAATAATAGTTGATATGATTTACTATGTGATAGTTTTTTATAAAAAAAAATTTTTGGCTTTTATAATTCATACTTTGTTTCAATTCACCTTATAAATTGCTTTTACCTCCTATGTATAATGTCTTATTATTTTAATGTTTATATTTTATTCTACAATATAGCTGTTTTATTATTAGTTTAATTTTTATTTTGATAAAAGCAGTATATGTATATTATTTTAAAAGTTGTGTAGTACTGTTAGGGACAGAGTAGAATAGGTAGGTGGTTGTAGAGTCCTAGTAGGGGACAGTAGGTAGAAGGGTGAAGCCTGAGAAAGATTGGGAGGCCAGTGAGTTGATGATAACTCAGGAGAGCTGCTCTTTGTTGAGGAAAGCAGGTTTGACTGGGTATAAACAACTGGTGAAGGAAAAGCTGGCGAAGAAGGAACTAATGATGTATGCCTTGCATTTGTGTCTACTTAAGGGGGTTGGTCCTCTACCATTCTATATATATTGCTGCCCACTCAGTCGAAGGGAGAGAGCAGAGCAGAGCTTTCCTGCCTGCCTGTTTGCACCACTTACAAGTACCCTATCCTAATAAATCCTTTTCTTGTCTATCATTCTGCTTCTCACTGAATTCTTTCTGTGTTGAGGCACGATGAACCTGAACGTTAGTGGGTCCAGACGTCGGGTGAGTGTTGAATTAAGTCCTGGCCGTGTGGGTTCAAGTCCCAGACAGGGTTTTGGCCCAGAATGAGTCCTGACTACGTGGATTCAAGTCCCAAGCAGGGTTTTGGCTGGGGTTAAAGCCTTAGCCATGTGGGGTTGAGTCCCAAACCAGGTTCTGGCTAGGTTCAAGCCCCAGTCACGTGAATTCAAGTCCCAAACAGGGTTTTGGCTGGAATTCAAGCTCCAGCTACGTGGGTTCAAGTCCTAAGCAGGGTTCGATTAGGTCTGGACCCTGAGTTTAAGTCTCAAATCGAGGTAAAACCCTTTCAGTACTAAAAAGCTTCTAATGAACTGAAATAGTTTTCCTCCTCTCTGAATGCTATGCCTAAGAGATCACCACTGTGAATTCTGGCAGTTTCCTCTGATATTTAACTTGATATTTCTAATAATAGTTGATATGATTTACTATGTGATAGTTACTGTCCTATGTGCTATTACTTCATTTAATGTAAATAATATGCTTACTTCTTGACTGATAAATTTTAGAAGTATTTTAATTTTGAGATAATAGATCAAAACTTAATTCTTTAGGGCTTCCCTGGTGTTCCAGTGGGTAAGCACACTGCATTGCAGTGCAGGGGGCGCTGGTTCGATACCTGGTCTGGGAAGATCCCAGGTGCCGTGGAGCGGCTGGACCGATGTGTCCAACTACTGAGCCGGAGCTCTGGAGCCCATGTGCCCAGAGCCAGTGCTCTGCAGCGAGAGAGGCCACTGTGATGGGAGGCCCACACAGGCCAAAAGAACAAAGATGGAAATAAATGAAAGACCAACAGAAGTGGCCAAAAAAAAAAAGAGAAAAAACAAACAAACAAACTTAATTCTTTGATATCCTCTTCTCTCCCTTTCCACATATTTGTTTAAATAAAACAATTTTAGTTTCTTTTTTATGTACATGAAAACATTGTCCAGTGATGAACCATGGTGAATTACAATTGTATTTCCTTCCTTATCCTGCCCTTTTTTCCTCCTGGAAATGACAATAACTTATTTTTTTCTTTAAGTTTCTTTTTATATACTCATGATTGACTTTATAGATGTTCTAGTATTTCCACTATAAATACAGAGCTTTGTCCAGGGGCTCATACATAGCCTCTCTAACTTTCCTAGAGAACTTCTCGCACAAACATCCTTGCTCCAATGTGGGCTTTTTTCTTTCTGGAAGATTGCACAGATGCCATTATATGATGATTTTGCCTCTCTTCTGATTTTGCTTTCTGAATTTCATATCTTTCTTTTACTTTGGTTTATTTCTTGTTTTATTGACACATGCTTTCTGATAACTTTCTAAAACATGTTTTAGTCCTTGCCTGTCTAAACTGTCCCTTTACTGCCTCTACATGAGAGGCTGGGAATAGAATGCTGGATTGAAACTCATTGCCACTTAAAGTTTTGAAGATACTACTCAACTCTTTCAGCATCTGATATCATTGTTGATGAATCTGATGCCAGTTGGGTTGATTTCTTTGTAAGGGGCCTAATTTTCCCCTGGAAATTTTGTGATTTGCTCCTTAATCCTATATACCACTACATCCCAGGAATTCTGAACTTTCATACTAATGTACTTTGGTGTGAATCTTTTCTTTCAATTGAGGGTGGTGCTTGTTGGTAGTGTTGTCATTATTGTTTAATTTGGGGGCTGAGTTTAGTTTGCATGTCAGTTGTTTAATCCTCTGCTATTATTCTGGTTTTCAATTCTTTAACATTTTTTGACTTATTTTATGGTCCATTGTATGTTCTGTCTTGGTGACTATACAATTGCACTTGAAAAGGAGTTTAATAGAGTGTATAAATATCTAGAAATATCATTTAGGTCATGTTGGTGATGTTATTCAAATCCTCTGTGGATAGGGTGATTTTTTTTTCTAGTTTTTCAATGAATTGTTGGGAGAAGAGTATTTAAATCTCCCACTATGATTGTGGATTGTATATTAACTTCTTTTAATTCTGTCAACTTTTTTTTGTGTGTGTGTATGTACGTGTGTATTTTAAAGCTCTGTTAGTATGCAAATACAAATTTATGACTCCTCTGTCCTTTTGACGGACGTAATTATTATCAAATGTCCATGTTTGTCTTTAACGTACTCTTTAAATTGATGTCTACTTTATCTATTAATATAGCTACTCCAGCTTTTCTACATTTACTGTTTGCATTATATATCTTCTTTCTATCCATTTACTTTCAAACCATGTGTCATATTTAAAATATGCCTTTTATAGTCTGAACATTGTATGATATTCCATTTTAAAAATCAATTCTGATAATTTCTGCTTTTTTTATTGGACAATTTAGAGCTTTAACATTTAATGTAATATGGTTAGAATTAGTTTGTCCCTTTTGAACTTTATTTCTCTTATTCCACTTCCTTTCTTCTTTTGGATTGTTTGGTTATGTAATATATCTATTATTTTTTAGTGGTGCTACTTTGCATTATTGTAATCTATGCCTACAAACTAGTTCCTTTGTATCAATCAGGATCTGACAGAGATAGAAACTGTACCAGTTATTGAATAGAATTTAATATAAAAAGTGTTACTAATAATTTTGTGATTTGCTCCTTAATCATTGTTGATGAATCTGATGCCAGTTGGGTTGATTTCTTTGTAAGGGGCCTAATTTTCCCCTGGAAATTTTGTGATTTGCTCCTTAATCCTATATACCACTACATCCCAGGAATTCTGAACTTTCATACTAATGTACTTTGGTGTGAATCTTTTCTTTCAATTGAGGGTGGTGCTTGTTGGTAGTGTTGTCATTATTGTTTAATTTGGGGGCTGAGTTTAGTTTGCATGTCAGTTGTTTAATCCTCTGCTATTATTCTGGTTTTCAATTCTTTAACATTTTTTGACTTATTTTATGGTCCATTGTATGTTCTGTCTTGGTGACTATACAATTGCACTTGAAAAGGAGTTTAATAGAGTGTATAAATATCTAGAAATATCATTTAGGTCATGTTGGTGATGTTATTCAAATCCTCTGTGGATAGGGTGATTTTTTTTTCTAGTTTTTCAATGAATTGTTGGGAGAAGAGTATTTAAATCTCCCACTATGATTGTGGATTGTATATTAACTTCTTTTAATTCTGTCAACTTTTTTTTGTGTGTGTGTATGTACGTGTGTATTTTAAAGCTCTGTTAGTATGCAAATACAAATTTATGACTCCTCTGTCCTTTTGACGGACGTAATTATTATCAAATGTCCATGTTTGTCTTTAACGTACTCTTTAAATTGATGTCTACTTTATCTATTAATATAGCTACTCCAGCTTTTCTACATTTACTGTTTGCATTATATATCTTCTTTCTATCCATTTACTTTCAAACCATGTGTCATATTTAAAATATGCCTTTTATAGTCTGAACATTGTATGATATTCCATTTTAAAAATCAATTCTGATAATTTCTGCTTTTTTTATTGGACAATTTAGAGCTTTAACATTTAATGTAATATGGTTAGAATTAGTTTGTCCCTTTTGAACTTTATTTCTCTTATTCCACTTCCTTTCTTCTTTTGGATTGTTTGGTTATGTAATATATCTATTATTTTTTAGTGGTGCTACTTTGCATTATTGTAATCTATGCCTACAAACTAGTTCCTTTGTATCAATCAGGATCTGACAGAGAGATAGAAACTGTACCAGTTATTGAATAGAATTTAATATAAAAAAAAAGTGTTACCTAGATAACTGAAAAGGTAGAAAGAGGATGCTAAGATATCATGAAAGTGGGAAGCATCTGTCACCTTTAGGGCTGAGAGAACAAAGATAAGAGATTATAATCATTAAAACTTAGAAGCTTAGAGGAGGCGCCCAATGGAGGTGAATGCCAGACCTCTGAGGAGAGGTGGTTCATTGTGGTGTTCATGTCTCTGTGTTAGAAAAAGACAGGAACCTGGACTCCGAGCACAGCATGTGCTGGCTGGTGTGCAGTGGTGTCTCAGGTAGAAGTGGTGATACAGAAAGGCTAATTGTATGAACTGGAAACACTTACTTTGAATTGGAAACACTTCACACTGAATTCAGCTGCTGTTACTGGAAGGAACTGCTGATGATGATGTGAAGGGATATCGTTGGGGTGACACTCGGAATCACAGACAGACAGGAAGCCCATAGAAAGTCACCAACCAAAGACAGGAAGAAGCAAAAGACTTGTCTTCCTTCTCCAGTCTACCTTTCTCTAGCACTTCCTATTAACATGGCTTCCTGGGAGGTCAACTGGCAAAGCAAAAACATTTGTTAAGTCCCAGAGATATATCACAGAATGGAGGATATGCAGATGGGCTTGCAGCTGAGACATAACACATTAATAACTGGTCTTCCTTCCTATGACGTGGGCCATCTTCACATCTTTTTTATTTAAAAGGTTCCATTTGCTAAACCTGCTTGTTCTGCCCATGGTTCCTTCTCCATACTTCTTGTTTCTTATTAACCTTTTATGATTAGCAAATATCAAAGAGTCTGTCATAGGCATGATCATTGGTGCTCAAAAAATGTCTGCTGGATTAATGGTTATACAAGAGAGTAAATGACAAGTGCCAAACAAGTGCTGCAAACTCTTATTGCCATGCAGGTTCAGGGAAGACAGGAGAGACCACCATGATCTTGGGTGGCCCCAAAGGCTTCCCTGATGGCATGGGTCTTGAGGAATGATACATGGAAGGGTCTAAACCCATGGAGAGAAGGACGAGGCATTCAAGGTGGAGAGTACAGCATGAACAGAGACTTGGAGGTAAACATGCTAGGTGCTTTTGGTAGACAGACATGGCTGGTGCAGAGACTTCTTCAGGAGTTTAAGGCTAACTTGTGGATAGAGGTCCTTTAACGTCTGGTTATACTGTGAAATCATGAATAAGCAATGGGGATACTGTGTAAGTGCTAAAGAAGATACATGGATGGCGTGTTAGGCAGGAAAGGGTCACGATGACAACAGGGTTGAATTAAAGTGCTGTGCTGGGTGCTGGGGTGTGTTGTTCAGATCTAAAGCATATATGTGCAGCAGAATAGTGCGGTCTTTAATAGAAGTCAGAAAGTCAGAAAAAGAAACAAGTTGAAAAATTTTTAATGGTTCTGGGTTTTTTATTCTAATTTGAGAGTCCACATTCAGAATCAGAGAAGTGCAGAAGGAGCCAGAGAATGAGTTTGGGGGAAGTCTGAGAGATTGGAGGAGCACCCAAATGGTGTAGGAAATGGGGAGGGAAGAATTTCAGGTCAGCACAAGGTCCACCTTGCCTCTGCAGGGGTGGGTGGCAACTTGAAGAGGTAAACAGTGTACGTTGGTTTGGTTTAGTTAAGAGTCAGCCCTTGAAATTAGGAATGGACTCTCTACTGACACCACTTGGGTCCCACTTGCTCCCATGTTGAGGTCGTCAAACTATTTTTTCTCTCTGTGAGCACCACTTCCCCATCCTCTGAAAAACAGCCGTTGTTTATGTCATAAATTGTGACGGCTTGTATCTGCTTTCCATGTTTGAAAAGAATGATTTTTTCCCTCTCTATTTTGCTCTTGAATTGCACTTTTTTCAAGGAAAACAATTTTATCATGAAAAAAATATTTCTGACACATTTCAAACTGGAATTATAATATGTTGTTGAGAAAACCAAACCCACTAAGTAAACGGATAGATGGACTTGTTCAAAATACTCCAGGTTCTGGTCTCACCAGGGCCTTTGTTACCCATCCATGTAAGAGGGGTTCTGTTTCCTGCTTTGGTTTCTGAATGTTGCTGAAGCATTTTTGCTGTTTTTTACGAGTAGTCAAGCCCTCTTGACCAGAGCCTGGGAAAGTTAGCCTCATTCCCCTCATATGTAACTTCAGCAAATGCTCTGGCTGCCAGGCACGTTGGAGATCCTGTGGGTGCAACTCCACAGAGACCAAGGACAAGATAATCAGTCCAAGGAGACAGTTAATTTTAGTACAAAAGAGGTTAGATGTGATTTATTTCCAACGCCAATGAACCAAAAGAACTAACAATCTTCAGAACAAAACACAGAGCCATCAAATACTCCACGTAAAAATGGCTTGTGTCAGCTGAGACGGGCCTTGTCGTTAGCAAGGGAGACAGGCTTCAGGTGGCTCAGAAGCATATATGTGCAGCAGAATAGTGCGGTCTTTAATAGAAGTCAGAAAGTCAGAAAAGAAACAAGTTGAAAAATTTTTAATGGTTCTGGGTTTTTTATTCTAATTTGAGAGTCCACATTCAGAATCAGAGAAGTGCAGAAGGAGCCAGAGAATGAGTTTGGGGGAAGTCTGAGAGATTGGAGGAGCACCCAAATGGTGTAGGAAATGGGGAGGGAAGAATTTCAGGTCAGCACAAGGTCCACCTTGCCTCTGCAGGGTGGGTGGCAACTTGAAGAGGTAAACAGTGTACGTTGGTTTGGTTTAGTTAAGAGTCAGCCCTTGAAATTAGGAATGGACTCTCTACTGACACCACTTGGGTCCCACTTGCTCCCATGTTGAGGTCGTCAAACTATTTTTTCTCTCTGTGAGCACCACTTCCCCATCCTCTGAAAAACAGCCGTTGTTTATGTCATAAATTGTGACGGCTTGTATCTGCTTTCCATGTTTGAAAAGAATGATTTTTTCCCTCTCTATTTTGCTCTTGAATTGCACTTTTTTCAAGGAAAACAATTTTATCATGAAAAAAATATTTCTGACACATTTCAAACTGGAATTATAATATGTTGTTGAGAAAACCAAACCCACTAAGTAAACGGATAGATGGACTTGTTCAAAATACTCCAGGTTCTGGTCTCACCAGGGCCTTTGTTACCCATCCATGTAAGAGGGGTTCTGTTTCCTGCTTTGGTTTCTGAATGTTGCTGAAGCATTTTTGCTGTTTTTTACGAGTAGTCAAGCCCTCTTGACCAGAGCCTGGGAAAGTTAGCCTCATTCCCCTCATATGTAACTTCAGCAAATGCTCTGGCTGCCAGGCACGTTGGAGATCCTGTGGGTGCAACTCCACAGAGACCAAGGACAAGATAATCAGTCCAAGGAGACAGTTAATTTTAGTACAAAAGAGGTTAGATGTGATTTATTTCCAACGCCAATGAACCAAAAGAACTAACAATCTTCAGAACAAAACACAGAGCCATCAAATACTCCACGTAAAAATGGCTTGTGTCAGCTGAGACGGGCCTTGTCGTTAGCAAGGGAGACAGGCTTCAGGTGGCTCAGAAGCCTACGTGGGGGACATTTTCTGGTTGTCTTTCTAGGAAAAGGAGTTTGAATCATCAAAGAGTTAGAGAAATGGATTTGGAGACAGGGAAGAGAATAGAAGAAAAGAAGGCAAAAGAAGACAGGAGGGTTTTTTATAGGATTATCATAGCTCGTTTGTCATTTTGTTCATCATCATTATCTTTAAGCATAAGACTAGGACAGGATCCATGCGATTTGGGCTGCCTCTTAATCATTCCTTTTCATCGGTGGCAGGAGGATCCTCCCCAAGGCTGCACTGGCTGCTTGCTGCTGAGCAGAGTTCACGTTCACTGTGCCCGGGGCCTGGCCCCATAGAACTCACTCACAGTGCCTTACCTCCATGAGGGTCCCTGGGCAGGCAGATCATCCTCTACTTGGGCACTGTGTTCTCTTGCACTTGAGCCAAACATGAGGGCTTGTCAAAGGCCATTGCTCATAGGCCCATTGTTGATTTATTCAACTCTACAAAATAGCTTAAGGAACCCCTTCTCCTGTTCCTGGGGCTTACAGAGCATCTGACTCCGAGGGCTTGGAGGAAGACAGGATGAGGGCTCAGATGGAGATGCACCAGGTCCTGCAGCCTTATTTTAATGAGGGAAGAGCCTCAGACTCTTCCTGTTCTTTCTAGGTCATTGTTTACCAGAATACTTTGTCTCCTCTGTTTAATCGTTCTGTCCTCTCTGCAGTCACTATATCAAGCACATACTTCTGTTATTGTCATCCTATATGACACATTATATGTCCTTTTTCACAGACTAGGACAATGGCTTAATTATCTGTGAATCTCCTGTACCTAGATCAACATTTAGTGTTTGTATATTGAATGGGTAAGTGAGTGAATGAAAGAATGAAAGTCATTGATATTGAGAGAATAGTAATTACATTAAGAATGAAACTGTCCACATCTATCTCTGTCTAATAAGAAGGGGAATATGGGGAGACTCTTGTAGTTATGAGAGGAAAACCTAAAATAACTTTTATTATACTCAGTGAGGAGAAGACTCCAGGGCCATTTCTTACGCTACTCAAGTGGGATCTAGGGCAGGAGCAGCATTTAAATCTGAGCCACTCATGTGTCTGTGTCATGCATGCTTCAAAACCAGGATATAGCTCACTTTCTCTCCACCTCCAGAAATTCCTTCCCCTTTCTTAACTTTTCCTTATACTTCATGCTGATGGAGACGTAAACTACCTACTGGTTTTCAGTTCTACCTGTTCTCAGTTCAAGCATGCTGTCCTATTTTCAGACCAGCCCTATATCCAGTTGTAGGGTTCAGGAAGTTCATCTCTATCTCCCTAGTTTTTCTTTAAGACCTAATGTTTTTCAAGACCCCTTAGATTGGGTCTGCAAAGGATTACATACACACCTAAAGGGGAAAAGTGAGTTAAAAATGTGTGTTTATCAAGCAGAAGAACAAACAGCTACATCAGATAGTGATTGGGGAAGAACTGGATTTTCCCAATCCTCCTGTAGGCATCTTTTTTTTTTTTTTAATCACTGTAACCCTTTTCTTGATCATGCTAGTGTCCTCTGCCTACCAGCCATGATCCTTTGAAACCTTGGTAGGAATGCTTATCCCTTCTTGTGTTCTATTAAAGCTTCAGGCATGCACCCCTATTTCCTCTCTAACTTGTTCATTTTTTGGCTACAGAGCTGGGGAACAAAGCTGGCATCATGTTGGAGGTTTCCATGTGCAGCCTTATTTTGCACCAGGTCCTGCAGCCTTATTTTAATGAGGGAAGAGCCTCAGACTCTTCCTGTTCTTTCTAGGTCATTGTTTACCAGAATACTTTGTCTCCTCTGTTTAATCGTTCTGTCCTCTCTGCAGTCACTATATCAAGCACATACTTCTGTTATTGTCATCCTATATGACACATTATATGTCCTTTTTCACAGACTAGGACAATGGCTTAATTATCTGTGAATCTCCTGTACCTAGATCAACATTTAGTGTTTGTATATTGAATGGGTAAGTGAGTGAATGAAAGAATGAAAGTCATTGATATTGAGAGAATAGTAATTACATTAAGAATGAAACTGTCCACATCTATCTCTGTCTAATAAGAAGGGGAATATGGGGAGACTCTTGTAGTTATGAGAGGAAAACCTAAAATAACTTTTATTATACTCAGTGAGGAGAAGACTCCAGGGCCATTTCTTACGCTACTCAAGTGGGATCTAGGGCAGGAGCAGCATTTAAATCTGAGCCACTCATGTGTCTGTGTCATGCATGCTTCAAAACCAGGATATAGCTCACTTTCTCTCCACCTCCAGAAATTCCTTCCCCTTTCTTAACTTTTCCTTATACTTCATGCTGATGGAGACGTAAACTACCTACTGGTTTTCAGTTCTACCTGTTCTCAGTTCAAGCATGCTGTCCTATTTTCAGACCAGCCCTATATCCAGTTGTAGGGTTCAGGAAGTTCATCTCTATCTCCCTAGTTTTTCTTTAAGACCTAGTGTTTTTTCAAGACCCCTTAGATTGGGTCTGCAAAGGATTACATACACACCTAAAGGGGAAAAGTGAGTTAAAAATGTGTGTTTATCAAGCAGAAGAACAAACAGCTACATCAGATAGTGATTGGGGAAGAACTGGATTTTCCCAATCCTCCTGTAGGCATCTTTTTTTTTTTTTTAATCACTGTAACCCTTTTCTTGATCATGCTAGTGTCCTCTGCCTACCAGCCATGATCCTTTGAAACCTTGGTAGGAATGCTTATCCCTTCTTGTGTTCTATTAAAGCTTCAGGCATGCACCCCTATTTCCTCTCTAACTTGTTCATTTTTTGGCTACAGAGCTGGGGAACAAAGCTGGCATCATGTTGGAGGTTTCCATGTGTGAATGTCCACATCCTTCATTCACATCCTTCAAGGGTTTTCTTTAACATTTTCTGATTGTGTTTCTGAGTACATGGTGTCAACAGCTCTCAGAACTGTTAAGTTTTCTATTTATCCTCAGGCCAGGAAAAGGCACAGATCACTGCAGTGTAAAATTACCAGTGGTTTTGACAGTGACCTGGAAGAACTATGAAATGAAGAAATTTAGCCTTGAGAGCTGAGGTCCAGCCCCAGGCCCATCTTAACTAAGAAGTTCTGCTCAATTATACAGGTCACAAGAAGTTCTGCTAGTTCTGAAAATATTGAATCATCAAACTGATGTTGGGTGTTGTTGACATGTCTTGATGAACGGCCAGTTTTGGATGCCAAGTACCGTATTTACTTGTTTATTCCCTCCTCTATTCCATTCCTACAGACCTTACTTTTGAAAAATTTCTGAGTTGAAATTTGCTTTTTATTTCCTTTTTAGGAGGTCTTCAAAGCAGCCCAAACTCTTCTGGTGGTTTAAAAATATCAGAGTGAAAAACTGCCTTATTTTCCTGAATATAGAAGAAAGGGGATTTAATTCTTTGGACTTGTTCTTGCCAAGCGTTAGAGAGGGAATGTCATGTAGGTTATGAGTGTGAGCCTAAGATCACCTTAGTTGAACCCTAGCTCTACCACTTCCTGGCTATGAATCTGTGAACAAGTAACCCTCTGTGTGCCTCAGTTTCCTTATGGGGTGGCAGTAAAAATGCCTACTTTGTAGGGACTCTTGTGAGTTAATACTTATGAAGTATTTAGAACAGTGCTTGGCACACAGAAAGTTCTCAGAAAATGTTACTACTTTGTTTAATTAGATGGTAGCTTAGAACTGTTGCAGACATATTATGGATATACAATAAAATCACAATGTTCACTCTGGACAGTGTTCATGCTACCAAAAAAGGGAATTGTGCACATAAACATGATAAACATGATATAGCTCAAGACAGTTGTGTCTACATTAGGAGAACAATTCTTCTGTCTCCTAAGTTGACTAAGCCACTGTTTAGTCAGATCTTTTTTTAAATGGCCCTGGGCCCTGTAGATTTAGTTCTTAGTGTTCAAAAACCTTGGTGAGTAGTTATTTCTTAAATGTACTCTATTACCTGGCTTTTTCAGATATAATGTAGGCCTTGGTCACTTATTCCCAAACTGTAGGAGATATACATTAAGGTTTCCAGAGCTCTACTGACCTTACTTAGAAGGATAGGAGTCTCAGAATCCCAAAACTTCTTTTCTATAATCCTTGTCCCAGAATTCTTCCTTAATTTTCACGCTTGGCACCCGTTTATGTCTTTAATGTGAATGACTTATTTCAAGGATTATGCAATTGGTTATTCTACATTTCTCCTTTGGAAATTCTGCTTATGGTCTAACATTTTCTTTGCAATGCAATATCAATGGTATTATGACGTATCAATCAGAACTTCTCATTTAACATTCTGCTGCATTTCTAAACCCATTCTTTGTACTTCATCATGGTACACTGGATAGAATGTTTATAACTACCCAAACCTTAGTGTTAATCCAATAGAATTAGGGAAGGAAGGAAGGGAAAGTAACATTTATTGCGCTTAATTTGCTCAACACTCACATGACTAGAAAATGTCAGGGGCTAAGTCCCTGTCCAGATCTGTATGTTCTAAATCCAGATTTATTTGCTATAGGATGAGGTGTTTCTATGAAATCTATCCAAGGAAATACTTCTTTGTATTTCTTCTTTCATAAACTCTCTCCATTATATTCATGATTTTCTTAAAATAGAGTCAAATAATTTTGTTTTTTTGGTAAATGTAATAAAATGTAAAAAAAATTGTCAATTTTTTCATCTCACCCACCTTCTTTCTTTCAATTGATCTTAGCGTGCTTGGGCAGACATGAAAGGATTCTCAGAAAATGTTACTACTTTGTTTAATTAGATGGTAGCTTAGAACTGTTGCAGACATATTATGGATATACAATAAAATCACAATGTTCACTCTGGACAGTGTTCATGCTACCAAAAAAGGGAATTGTGCACATAAACATGATAAACATGATATAGCTCAAGACAGTTGTGTCTACATTAGGAGAACAATTCTTCTGTCTCCTAAGTTGACTAAGCCACTGTTTAGTCAGATCTTTTTTTAAATGGCCCTGGGCCCTGTAGATTTAGTTCTTAGTGTTCAAAAACCTTGGTGAGTAGTTATTTCTTAAATGTACTCTATTACCTGGCTTTTTCAGATATAATGTAGGCCTTGGTCACTTATTCCCAAACTGTAGGAGATATACATTAAGGTTTCCAGAGCTCTACTGACCTTACTTAGAAGGATAGGAGTCTCAGAATCCCAAAACTTCTTTTCTATAATCCTTGTCCCAGAATTCTTCCTTAATTTTCACGCTTGGCACCCGTTTATGTCATTAATGTGAATGACTTATTTCAAGGATTATGCAATTGGTTATTCTACATTTCTCCTTTGGAAATTCTGCTTATGGTCTAACATTTTCTTTGCAATGCAATATCAATGGTATTATGACGTATCAATCAGAACTTCTCATTTAACATTCTGCTGCATTTCTAAACCCATTCTTTGTACTTCATCATGGTACACTGGATAGAATGTTTATAACTACCCAAACCTTAGTGTTAATCCAATAGAATTAGAGGGAAGGAAGGAAGGGAAAGTAACATTTATTGCGCTTAATTTGCTCAACACTCACATGACTAGAAAATGTCAGGGGCTAAGTCCCTGTCCAGATCTGTATGTTCTAAATCCAGATTTATTTGCTATAGGATGAGGTGTTTCTATGAAATCTATCCAAGGAAATACTTCTTTGTATTTCTTCTTTCATAAACTCTCTCCATTATATTCATGATTTTCTTAAAATAGAGTCAAATAATTTTGTTTTTTTGGTAAATGTAATAAAATGTAAAAAAAATTGTCAATTTTTTCATCTCACCCACCTTCTTTCTTCTACTTATGAATGAGGCATGGGAAACTTCCACTTTATAGCCTTTAAGGGCTTTAGAGTAATTATTAAATCAGTTGCTTTGGCATTGCCCCAAGATGATGTGTTTATTAACTTGTTTGTAAATATTTGAGCTTCATACTCTAAATTCAATTTGTCAGATAAGAGAAAATCATGCTTATGATTTATTTCTTCTCTGATAGCAATGTGAGTTTCAGAAGCCAAAACAAGGCTGCTTTTTTCTAATCTTTAAAGGGAGGGCAAAAAGAAGCATATCTCTCTATCAAAATGTCTTAAAACTAGTTTTTGTCCATATCTATTTTGTCCATATCTACACATTCCTATGAATCTTTAAATCACACAAGAAAATGAGGAACTCCTAAGAGACTCAGTACAGGAAGAAAATAGATTATCTTTTGGGTAAGGCATTTGACTTCTAATCAGCAACATTGGATGCTGGAAGACAATGGAATGATGTTTTCAAAGTTTGGATGGAAAATAACTTTGATCAGAGAATTCTATCCCAAACCAAGCCCTAGTGAAGTAGTGAGGGAAAAACACAGCAAACATGAAATTAATTAGAGTTTTATATTTCTAAATAAAATAATTGAGAGTGAACTCCAGTAAAAAGGAAAACATCATGAAGGAGGAAGGCATGAGATCTAGGAAATAATAGTTCTAACCTAGAAAGGGCAGAGAGGGAAGTCCTTTGGTGACAGCTGGGCAGTCACTCAAGAGCAAGCTGTCTGGATAGGAGCAGCAATTCAGAGCCAGCTGGGTGGATGTCTCAGGAAAGAAAGAGATTGGTCGACAAGTAAAAATATTTATATAATCCTGATCATATAAACCCTGTTTATAGGTTGTAGGTTATTAATTGTTAGAGTCAATCCCTAGACAAACCCACAGAAGGCTTAACTGTAATTACAGAAAAGAACATAAATGTTATCAATTTTGACAATGTAAATATATGAGTCGAGTTGATAGATATTGGGATGTAGGGTGAGGAGGTAGGGAGGGAGAGGGAAGTATAGAGCCAGCAATATCCTTATCAAACATATATAAAGTTGCTAAAATGAGAAACAGACATTGGCTATATTAGTTGACACTACAAATGTAACCAGTAAGAAAACCTAAGCTATAAGTATTAGAAATTGGGAAGATAGAGGTAGATAAAGTAGGAGGGGAGAGTATAAGGGAATTAAATATTCTTCACAGCAGAGGTGAATAGTTATTGTTAAAAGTTGATAAAAACAGAAATAGGGATCTAACCCTGTTAGAATTAAGATAAGCACAGAAATCCAAAGAGGACTGTCTAAACAACAGGTGATTAAGAAGGTGAGTGACTTGGAACAAACCAAGGACTGCTTAGAAGATCACCTCTTGTCATCATTGTGATGAGCAGGAGATGGAAGCCTACTAGCCGGTTAGCCTAGTCTTAGATGCTACTGAACCTGGGTCAGGGTGGCCAGGAACTACCTGCATTAATCTCTGTGATTTCAATCCAGACAATGGGAACTGGAAACGCATGTTTCTCTCTACCCAGCTATGAAATTTTGGTTCTCATGCACCATTTCCATTTTGCCTTCTCATTCCATGTACTACTGGTTTTACCAACAACTCTTATAGGTGGCTCTGCTCCTGGAAAACACTCCTAGAAATGCTGGAATTTCTCTTTTTTGTTTCACATTTTACTCCAAAGAATGTATCAGTCAGGCTAAGGCAATAGTCTCAAGGCAGACAGTCAGTTTGCATCTGATGACATTGCAGCAGGGTATTGCAATTTACTGACTGCAGAGTGAACCCATGGCAGTGACTGAGGCCCTGTGCAGCCTGAAGAAGCAGGTAGGGTACTTGCCTCATAGCTCAGAGAAGACTATTGGCTGGAAAGTGTTTTCCCTTTGTTCTTCTCTGTTGCTTTTAACTGGGTGAAATGCTGCTCATATTGCGTTTCTAAGTCTGGTAGTCTAAAGCGAGTTTTGGCCAGATGACTTTTACAGACAGTTGTGTTTACTTTGTGAAAATGGAAGCAACAATAAGAATTATAGGAATGTATGGGTTTTAGCAGTTGTTTAAATTTTTTCATAAAATGCATTTGCAACAGATTAATGTTTAGGGTTGGCTGAAACACTTAGAGAGCCTCAAATGTTTTATACTATGTTGAGATGGAGAATTTTCAAATGTGCTCAGAGTTTCTAAATTCTGTGAAGCCCTTCTGAGACCTTACCTTAGAAGAACATGTGGCCCCTATAAACATATTCACTGTGTGTGTTCTATCATTTGCAAGATTGGTTTTAATACTATATCAGGAAATGGGATTTGGGAGTATAGAGGTAATACAGAAGAACCTCAGTGGATTTGAGAGTCACCCATTCAACTTAATCAAGTGGGAAGTTAAATCTATGATCTATATACTTTGGTAATAAAAGAAACAATATTTCTTCAATCCATTGAGTTTTATGTTTTGCAGACAACTTTCCTCAAGTCCTTGGCAGGACATACCCAAGACTAAGATCTTGTCATTCTGTAGCACGGGAAGAAGTTTTCTGATAAGGGTCTAGTTTGCAGCCATCTCAGGGACACTTTTTTTTTTTTTAAAGATTTACTTATTTATTTGAGGGGGGTGGGGAGGGGAGGGAGGGGAGTAGGCGGGCCACTTCTATCGGTCTTTTACTTGTCCATTTGCATCCATCTTTGTTCTTTGACCCGTGTGGGCCTCCCATCGCGGTGGCCTCTGTTGTCGCAGAGCACCGGCTCTGGGCGCATGTGCTCCAGAGCTCTGACTCGGTAATTGGACACATCGGTCCAGCCGCTCCGCGGCACGTGGGATCTTCCCAGGCCAGGGATCGAACTGGCGGCCCTTGCACTGCAAGGTGGTGTCCTTACCCACTGGACCACCAGGGAAGCCCTCATGGACACTTTTTTGAGTTTTCATTGTAAGGGCCTTGGAAAGTATTAGACTATGTGTCACCATTTTCTTAAATATTGATTAGTTTTCTTTCATCCTGCTGAAGTGAGTGAAGATGAGGTTGGGAACTGCTAGCAAGCCTCACTGAGCCTGGGCTCCATGGAGCTCCACCTTCATCTCCCCTTGCTTTTCTTCTATTACCTTTGTGACTAGCTCATCTGTAGAAATCCTTCCATGTCCTTTGTAGACTTGGCACCAAGCAAGACAGATTTTGAAGCTCTCCAGCAGCAGAGGCCCAGGTTGTCATCCAGGAAGCTGCACCTGGACTGGACCCATTTGTACCAATGGCACTGGGTCCTGCACTATCCACAGATCCCTAAAAATAACTCTCAATTAACATTGCATTTCAAGAATTGGAAAATTTCCCAGAAGTCCATTCTTTTCTCCTTTTTCTATTTCATTACATTTTGCAGTAATAATACACAAGCCTGCAGAAAACATGATGGGTAATGAAAAAATGTAATTAATATAAGCAGTGTAAAACGTGTTTTTTTCTTCTGTTGTCCTTGCAGAAAATTGCTGCTTTAAACCAAGCAGGATGTTAAAATGCATAAAACCCCCTTTAATCTGCTGTGGTTTGTAAATATCTTATGCAAAATGGTTAAGTCAACCGTCAGATTTTTTTTTTAAACGTAAGTCACATATTCTTGTAAAAAAATTTTTTTCTTGCAGGACAAATTGAGTGATTTGGATACCTCCTTTTGAGGGGGAAGGAGTGGAGGTGACGGTGAGGATTTTCAATAATAAACCTCAAAACAAAAAGAACCTGATATTTAGTCGGCAGCTCTGTCCATCAGATTCATCAGTTTGATGTGCAGCCTCTGTGTATACTCAGTTTTCCTTCAGTACTTGGGAGAAGTAAGCATTCTTGCTACTCTTTCATACTGATATATCCCATACCGTTAATTGAAATAAAGTGAGAAAAGAGGCCAAAAGGCTGTGATCTATGCTGGCATTCCTCAGACCATTTTGGTTTCCTTATCTGGACCACTAGCAATATCCAGAGGTGTGTGGCTAGAAGGTCACAACAGAATTTCTAAGCTGAAGTACAAAACTTTATTCCCAGAATGTTTTCCAAGGCCAGAGGAGAAAATTGTTTATGATTTGTTTTCATTTGTTCTTTCCTCTGTTTTTCAACTGCTGCTGACATACACGATTGGTTATTATTTATTTCCATCTCGTTCTGGGTTCTAAAAGTTTCCCCCCCTGGTCCTGGTATGTGTCAACTTTCAGACTTCACTTGGGAATGGCTGGCTTCATCTGCTCTGCTCCACTGGGATCTCTGGTGAAGGTGGGATCCCGCAGCTGAGAAGTGGTGCCCCTCTCCTGTGGCATTCTGGGAGGTCATTTGGAGTCCCAGATGTAGGAAATGAAATAATCCACGCTCATACAGTCACAAAGTGCCCATCTGGCACCCAGCAACCCTGCATGATAGGAGCACACAGGCGTGAGCTCACTATTGTTATGGTATTTCATAAACAGAGCTGCAGCCAGTCAGAGAAGAAGGACTTTGGGTCATTTTCCACTCCCATCTCTTTCTGCTTACTTCCCTTCAAATACCCCATGCACACACATACACACACACATACACAGGTCCCTTAATCTTTCTAAAACATAGGAGCCAGGGAGAAAAAAAAGGGGGAAATCCATCCTCGGAAAGGCAACATTTTTTTCCAGAGTCTGAAGGAGAAATTTCCATTAACAGCTAAATCCCTCCCCACTAGCTCTCTGTCCACATGATTGTTTTTATGCCCTCCATCCTAGGACTCACAGGCGAGGGTGTGAAATGTGACCAGTCAACTCTTCGCTAACTCACTTCTTGTACATCACCCTCACAATAAGGAAAAGCAGCAGCGGGAGGGATTTCATAAATCACACAGCCACTGCGCTGCTTTCTAGTCCTGAAACCAAATTCACAGGAGAATCTAATAAATGACCTCAGTGCTTTTTCTTTAGTTTCCTTTTAAGTGTTTGTGCCAAAGCAGGAGCAACAGAAGCTCAGCAAAGGAGATGTGGATTGGGGAACAGCTGGGGCTGAGAGTATGTGTGTGAATGAGGAAGGGGTGACTCTCCCCACAAGGGATGGATGCTGACCTTCAACCCCACTTATAAAAAAGAGCAAGTCAGACCTCAAAACTGAGCCTGCTGGGGCAGGGGTAATGGTTACATCAGCTTTTTCTTTTAGTCTATGGCACTAACTCTATTATCCTTTAAAAACATGGATTTCTAAGAGACTTGTGTCCAGTGATAAGAGTGAGATCCCTGAAGGTGCGGGTGACTGAGGACGCTGTGAAGAATTCCAGCAACAAGGACAGGGCTTACATCAAAAACTGGTTGAGTCATGTGCTGATTTGTATTATCCTGGCATTAAAATGAGGGGAAAGAATCACCATAGACATTTCACTCGATGTTGTTCTGAACTGTAATAAAAAACATCAGGTTGCATTACCGTTCCCAAAGATCACATTTGGCTCTCTCAGCACTTCCAGCGTCCCAAGGAGACATTTTCAGCTAGATTCTTCGGAACGAAAAAACCCCCATAGGCGTGAGCACTATTGTTATGGTATTTCATAAACAGAGCTGCAGCCAGTCAGAGAAGAAGGACTTTGGGTCATTTTCCACTCCCATCTCTTTCTGCTTACTTCCCTTCAAATACCCCATGCACACACATACACACACACATACACAGGTCCCTTAATCTTTCTAAAACATAGGAGCCAGGGAGAAAAAAAAGGGGGAAATCCATCCTCGGAAAGGCAACATTTTTTTCCAGAGTCTGAAGGAGAAATTTCCATTAACAGCTAAATCCCTCCCCACTAGCTCTCTGTCCACATGATTGTTTTTATGCCCTCCATCCTAGGACTCACAGGCGAGGGTGTGAAATGTGACCAGTCAACTCTTCGCTAACTCACTTCTTGTACATCACCCTCACAATAAGGAAAAGCAGCAGCGGGAGGGATTTCATAAATCACACAGCCACTGCGCTGCTTTCTAGTCCTGAAACCAAATTCACAGGAGAATCTAATAAATGACCTCAGTGCTTTTTCTTTAGTTTCCTTTTAAGTGTTTGTGCCAAAGCAGGAGCAACAGAAGCTCAGCAAAGGAGATGTGGATTGGGGAACAGCTGGGGCTGAGAGTATGTGTGTGAATGAGGAAGGGGTGACTCTCCCCACAAGGGATGGATGCTGACCTTCAACCCCACTTATAAAAAAGAGCAAGTCAGACCTCAAAACTGAGCCTGCTGGGGCAGGGGTAATGGTTACATCAGCTTTTTCTTTTAGTCTATGGCACTAACTCTATTATCCTTTAAAAACATGGATTTCTAAGAGACTTGTGTCCAGTGATAAGAGTGAGATCCCTGAAGGTGCGGGTGACTGAGGACGCTGTGAAGAATTCCAGCAACAAGGACAGGGCTTACATCAAAAACTGGTTGAGTCATGTGCTGATTTGTATTATCCTGGCATTAAAATGAGGGGAAAGAATCACCATAGACATTTCACTCGATGTTGTTCTGAACTGTAATAAAAAACATCAGGTTGCATTACCGTTCCCAAAGATCACATTTGGCTCTCTCAGCACTTCCAGCGTCCCAAGGAGACATTTTCAAAGCAGCTAGATTCTTCGGCACCAGAGAGGCGAAAAATCACAGAAACACAAGCAGAGCTCAGCTCTGGCCCCTGCTGACCACACGGCACGTGGGAGAAACAAAGTGGCTAGAAGGTGTCCCAATGGAATAGAGGCTCCTGGACTCCTGAACTCGAGGGAGGAAAAAGCAAATGGATCTCTCCTCGGGGAACTGGCTCTCTCCTTTCAGGCGCCGCTCTGCCTTCTTAGAGACTGGGATCTGCTTGTTTGCCAGTGAATCCAAAGCCCTGAATGGGTAGCACAATGTGATGTTTGTAAATATGATAAACCATTACAATATTACAGCTTTTCATTTGGAAAGCCACTTAGGCAAGAAATGATTACTGACCCATGATATGTAAATGACAGAAATGCAGAAATTAGTATTTGGGTCAACTCGTATATTTTTCAACCATGAAATGAAAATCTCAGTGTTCACATTCCAATTCATACATGAAAGCATTACAGTGCTATGAGTTGACTATTGTGTTAATGTATTATTGTCTTAGTTCATGTTTTCAGAGCCTCTGTGAGGGCACGGATCTACTTTCAATGAACTAATGTTGCAACTGGAAGAGGGGAGGATGTGTCTCTGTGTCCTGAGGGAGTTTGACTGTAGTTGAAGAGAGAGGAAGTGATTCTGAAGAAGAGGCTAGGGACTCCTAGCCCCTCTTTGAAGATTTCAAATGTGGCTTCAGTCCATCACTTCCCTTTCTTTTGAGTTCATAAAATCACAAGACCGTGTTGGACAATTGGGCTCCTGTAGCAAATTCCTATGTGCCATTCAAGGTTTCAAGGGTTAGTTGCTCAGTCATGTTTGACTCTTTGCAACCTCATGGACTATAGCCCAACAGGGTCCTCTGTCCATGGGATTCTCCAGGTAAGAATACTGGAGTGTGTTGCCATTTCCTTTTCCAGCGGATCTTTCCAGCCTAGAGATTGAATCTGAATCTCCTGCATTGCAGTGAAATTCTTTACTATCTGAGGCACCATGGAGCCCTCTACATACTGCTGGGGACACAAAGAATCATAAAAGGACTTTTATCTTCAAGGATGGTGCAAAGAGATTGACTGTGGAAGAGTAGATTCTTCGGCACCAGAGGCGAAAAATCACAGAAACACAAGCAGAGCTCAGCTCTGGCCCCTGCTGACCACACGGCACGTGGGAGAAACAAAGTGGCTAGAAGGTGTCCCAATGGAATAGAGGCTCCTGGACTCCTGAACTCGAGGGAGGAAAAAGCAAATGGATCTCTCCTCGGGGAACTGGCTCTCTCCTTTCAGGCGCCGCTCTGCCTTCTTAGAGACTGGGATCTGCTTGTTTGCCAGTGAATCCAAAGCCCTGAATGGGTAGCACAATGTGATGTTTGTAAATATGATAAACCATTACAATATTACAGCTTTTCATTTGGAAAGCCACTTAGGCAAGAAATGATTACTGACCCATGATATGTAAATGACAGAAATGCAGAAATTAGTATTTGGGTCAACTCGTATATTTTTCAACCATGAAATGAAAATCTCAGTGTTCACATTCCAATTCATACATGAAAGCATTACAGTGCTATGAGTTGACTATTGTGTTAATGTATTATTGTCTTAGTTCATGTTTTCAGAGCCTCTGTGAGGGCACGGATCTACTTTCAATGAACTAATGTTGCAACTGGAAGAGGGGAGGATGTGTCTCTGTGTCCTGAGGGAGTTTGACTGTAGTTGAAGAGAGAGGAAGTGATTCTGAAGAAGAGGCTAGGGACTCCTAGCCCCTCTTTGAAGATTTCAAATGTGGCTTCAGTCCATCACTTCCCTTTCTTTTGAGTTCATAAAATCACAAGACCGTGTTGGACAATTGGGCTCCTGTAGCAAATTCCTATGTGCCATTCAAGGTTTCAAGGGTTAGTTGCTCAGTCATGTTTGACTCTTTGCAACCTCATGGACTATAGCCCAACAGGGTCCTCTGTCCATGGGATTCTCCAGGTAAGAATACTGGAGTGTGTTGCCATTTCCTTTTCCAGCGGATCTTTCCAGCCTAGAGATTGAATCTGAATCTCCTGCATTGCAGTGAAATTCTTTACTATCTGAGGCACCATGGAAGCCCTCTACATACTGCTGGGGACACAAAGAATCATAAAAGGACTTTTATCTTCAAGGATGGTGCAAAAGAGATTGACTGTGGAAGAGTAACAGAAGCACAGGGAGAGAGAATTGTAGGAAGACATCTTGGAGAAGGGGATATTTCAGCTGGTTTTGAAGGGTGATGGAATTTAAGAGATGAAAGCAAGGAAGAGATGCATTCTAGTTGGACAGCAAGAGAGACACCCCACAGGATGCAGTACCACGTCACATAAACCAAGGTCCCTTTTCACTGGAGGTGGCTATTGACAAGCAAAGATGTGAGAGAAATTGCAGAGAAATCACCCTGAAGACCAGTCAGAGTTTCTTCCTAGGGTGAACCAGATGAGGGCAATGGGAAAGCAGTCTGGGTCTACCTCGACCATGTAGAAATGAAGCCAAGATTGGAGCCAGGAGACAAGGTGGAAGGAAGGGCACTTGGGAGGTAGGACTGGGAAAGAAGGAATGGAGCTGGGGTGATCTGTGTTAGGAGGAATGGCAGAGGGTTGGGCAGGACAGGGTGGTCTGAGAGATAGGATGAAGTGTTGGGAATGTGTCTGAACATTTTGCAGAAAAATAGAGAGTTAGTGCAGCGGTTTTACAGAGCAAAATGAATATGTGATGCAAAGTGTAAGTGGGTAAGGGAATCTTGGTGGTTTTGCCTTTTACTCTAATTAATTGGCTAGAGGGAACTTGGTATATCCACTGTGTAATGGCATCTCTCCTCTGCAACTGCCTATGTCACAGCCTTGAGATTGGGTATTGCTGAGATCTCTGGCTTCATTCAACACTGGCCCTTGGATTTAGGGTGGACCAGCCGCTGAAGCACAGGTGCTTAGTCAAACCCTTTAGCTGGGGATTTCAGGGTCAGAAGAGATATTCTACCTGAGAAAGAGTTTGAGTTCAGGACAGTTTTGAATAGGTGGGTTAAGCCAGTAGTTCTCAATGGAGGTAATACTGCCCCCTACAGCGTGCTTTAGAAATTCCAGGAAACACTTCAGATGTCACCAAACTGGGTGGGAGCCAGGGATGTGAGACATCCTGTTCACTATCTGAGGCACCATGGAAGCCCTCTACATACTGCTGGGGACACAAAGAATCATAAAAGGACTTTTATCTTCAAGGATGGTGCAAAAGAGATTGACTGTGGAAGAGTAACAGAAGCACAGGGAGAGAGAATTGTAGGAAGACATCTTGGAGAAGGGGATATTTCAGCTGGTTTTGAAGGGTGATGGAATTTAAGAGATGAAAGCAAGGAAGAGATGCATTCTAGTTGGACAGCAAGAGAGACACCCCACAGGATGCAGTACCACGTCACATAAACCAAGGTCCCTTTTCACTGGAGGTGGCTATTGACAAGCAAAGATGTGAGAGAAATTGCAGAGAAATCACCCTGAAGACCAGTCAGAGTTTCTTCCTAGGGTGAACCAGATGAGGGCAATGGGAAAGCAGTCTGGGTCTACCTCGACCATGTAGAAATGAAGCCAAGATTGGAGCCAGGAGACAAGGTGGAAGGAAGGGCACTTGGGAGGTAGGACTGGGAAAGAAGGAATGGAGCTGGGGTGATCTGTGTTAGGAGGAATGGCAGAGGGTTGGGCAGGACAGGGTGGTCTGAGAGATAGGATGAAGTGTTGGGAATGTGTCTGAACATTTTGCAGAAAAATAGAGAGTTAGTGCAGCGGTTTTACAGAGCAAAATGAATATGTGATGCAAAGTGTAAGTGGGTAAGGGAATCTTGGTGGTTTTGCCTTTTACTCTAATTAATTGGCTAGAGGGAACTTGGTATATCCACTGTGTAATGGCATCTCTCCTCTGCAACTGCCTATGTCACAGCCTTGAGATTGGGTATTGCTGAGATCTCTGGCTTCATTCAACACTGGCCCTTGGATTTAGGGTGGACCAGCCGCTGAAGCACAGGTGCTTAGTCAAACCCTTTAGCTGGGGATTTCAGGGTCAGAAGAGATATTCTACCTGAGAAAGAGTTTGAGTTCAGGACAGTTTTGAATAGGTGGGTTAAGCCAGTAGTTCTCAATGGAGGTAATACTGCCCCCTACAGCGTGCTTTAGAAATTCCAGGAAACACTTCAGATGTCACCAAACTGGGTGGGAGCCAGGGATGTGAGACATCCTGTTCACAGTAGAGATACATTGTGTGATCCTGCAGCATCTCACCTGGTTTTTGAATGTCCTGCCAGGCATTCATGTAGGTAAACCTGTTTATAGTTATCTAAGTCTAAAGCCTAACTCCAATTTATATAATTGTTACCCAGTTTTAATACACACTGAATTTTCTATGAATTTACAATTACCTTACATATTAAGGAAAGATTATATTTTGTTTGTTTCAGAGCTTTGCTTCGAATTGGGCATGAGAAAATCACAGTGCAAGCATTTGGTTACTTTTTCAAGCCTTCCTTGTGTATATGTGTAAATATACATGATTTTATTATGAATTACTTCCCTTTTGTTTCTCCTTCACTTTACATGTAGGGCATTATGCTGGTGTTTAAAAATGTGTCTAGGTAACATATATATACACACATATGCATATACATGATAAGCAACTCTTATTTGGTATTTTCAGAGATTGATTTCAGGCTTCCTATGGATACCAAAATCTATGGTGCTCAAGTCCCTTATATAAAATGGCATAGGATTTGCATATAACCTATGCACATACTTCTGTATGCTTTAAATAATTTCTAGATTACTTATAATACCTAATATAATGTAAATACTATGTAAATAGTTGTAAATGCAATGTTCATGCATGCATGCATACTCAGTCGCTCAGCCGTGTCTGCCTCTTTGCAGTTTCATGGACTCTAGCCCACCAGGCTCTTCTATCCATGGGATTTTCCAGGCAAGGATACTGAAGTGGGTTGCCATTTCCTTCTCCAGGGGATTTTTCTGACCCAGGGATCGAACCTGCATCTCCAGCAGCTCCTGAATTGGCAGGCAGATTCTTTACCACTGCATTACCCAGAAAGCCCAACTACAAAGTAAATGTTTTGTAAATAGTTGCTGATGCACGGCAAATTCAAGTTTTGCTTTTTGTAACTTTCTGGAACTTTTTAAAACTAATATTTCCCATCTGTTGTTGATTGACTCTTTGGCTGCATAACCATCAGATCCGAGAACTGACCGTACACTATACGTTTCATTTCATGATAGTAAAGGCAGGATCATAAAATATTTGTTATAAAAAGGAGATGTTGGGTCTGATGCGGTGAGAACCATGGAGTTTGAAATATAAATAGCTAGATATCCAATCTTGGGGGAGGGGATGTGAGACATCCTGTTCACAGTAGAGATACATTGTGTGATCCTGCAGCATCTCACCTGGTTTTGAATGTCCTGCCAGGCATTCATGTAGGTAAACCTGTTTATAGTTATCTAAGTCTAAAGCCTAACTCCAATTTATATAATTGTTACCCAGTTTTAATACACACTAAATTTTTCCCTATGAATTTACAATTACCTTACATATTAAGGAAAGATTATATTTTGTTTGTTTCAGAGCTTTGCTTCGAATTGGGCATGAGAAAATCACAGTGCAAGCATTTGGTTACTTTTTCAAGCCTTCCTTGTGTATATGTGTAAATATACATGATTTTATTATGAATTACTTCCCTTTTGTTTCTCCTTCACTTTACATGTAGGGCATTATGCTGGTGTTTAAAAATGTGTCTAGGTAACATATATATACACACATATGCATATACATGATAAGCAACTCTTATTTGGTATTTTCAGAGATTGATTTCAGGCTTCCTATGGATACCAAAATCTATGGTGCTCAAGTCCCTTATATAAAATGGCATAGGATTTGCATATAACCTATGCACATACTTCTGTATGCTTTAAATAATTTCTAGATTACTTATAATACCTAATATAATGTAAATACTATGTAAATAGTTGTAAATGCAATGTTCATGCATGCATGCATACTCAGTCGCTCAGCCGTGTCTGCCTCTTTGCAGTTTCATGGACTCTAGCCCACCAGGCTCTTCTATCCATGGGATTTTCCAGGCAAGGATACTGAAGTGGGTTGCCAATTCCTTCTCCAGGGATTTTTCTGACCCAGGGATCGAACCTGCATCTCCAGCAGCTCCTGAATTGGCAGGCAGATTCTTTACCACTGCATTACCCAGAAAGCCCAACTACAAAGTAAATGTTTTGTAAATAGTTGCTGATGCACGGCAAATTCAAGTTTTGCTTTTTGTAACTTTCTGGAACTTTTTAAAACTAATATTTCCCATCTGTTGTTGATTGACTCTTTGGCTGCATAACCATCAGATCCGAGAACTGACCGTACACTATACGTTTCATTTCATGATAGTAAAGGCAGGATCATAAAATATTTGTTATAAAAAGGAGATGTTGGGTCTGATGCGGTGAGAACCATGGAGTTTGAAATATAAGAAACTTAGCTTAGATAGAATATTTTGTAAGTGACCATCTTTTATCATGATATTTTCTGCTGGACAATTGTTGGATCTTTACTGAGCACCTCTGATAAACCTACAGTGCTTCAAGTACCATGTAGGCATGTGGTAGACAAAAAAAGAAGTACAAACCACAGAATTGTAACTCACCCTCTGACCTAATATGGCCTGGTGAGTAACCACAGTTTGGGGTAGGGCAAAAGAGAGTGGATAAAAGGTGATATCCTAGAGGTTGTAGTCCTGGCAAGTAATTGTGAATATGGTCCAAGATAAATTATCTGACAGTGGGACCCTGAGAGTATTGGAATGTTCTGGAATGTCCACCAGGTAGAAGACTGTCAGCATCAGGAGCAAGTGGGTGCAGAGCATGTAGCCCCAAGCACCAGGCTAGGATTGAGAGATGGAATTCCACCCCTTAGAGCTAGGCCAGGCAAGAGCCAGGCCCTGCCTCAATTGACCACTACTGGGTCCCAGAAACAAAGGAACAAAGCTGAGATCTAGTACCCAAGACAAGGGTAGGGACCTAAGGTTGAAGTTTGTAGTTCAGAGGTTGACATTCAGAGGAGACCAGCAATGAGAGGATCTCCGTGTTGAGTCATAAATATTGGGATTAGAGCAGCCTAATATATTTTGTTGCAAGCACAGATGGATTCACTGGCTGGGTTTTAAGGAGGAAGCCAGAAGTGGAGCCATGCTCAACCTGACAGTTTTGTAATCTCATTGGAAGAACAAAGAATAGATACGTAATAAACACATCAACTGGACAATCGTTAGTAAAGAAGATGGCAACAGTTCAAGAGTATCCGAAAACCCTACATAGCCTCCCTGGGATCAAAGAGGCTACGTGACTCCAGGACATGAGAGACTTCTGGGCTAGAGTAATTTCTGAAGGTTTAATAAAATAGCAAGGGATAGAAGCAGCCTGTGAAAAGCAGATGAATGAATATTTGAATTTACTCATTCATTCAAGAAATACTTAGGAAATCCTTGCTACTTGATAGGTGCTAAAAATAAAGAGGTAAACAAGAGAGACACTGACTTTAGGCACACAGATGACAGGCTTATCTGGAATTTAGAGATGTGAGCAGGTTAAAATGGGCAGCTTTCAGCCCTGGACTTGAGGGAGTTCCTAAGGCTGGTGAGGTGCACCTAGGGTCTCTTTGAGGTTTAAGGACAATTGTGTAGGGCATAATTTCTACCATTTTAAGGTTTAACCTTTGTTTACCATGTAGGCATGTGGTAGACAAAAAAAGAAGTACAAACCACAGAATTGTAACTCACCCTCTGACCTAATATGGCCTGGTGAGTAACCACAGTTTGGGGTAGGGCAAAAGAGAGTGGATAAAAGGTGATATCCTAGAGGTTGTAGTCCTGGCAAGTAATTGTGAATATGGTCCAAGATAAATTATCTGACAGTGGGACCCTGAGAGTATTGGAATGTTCTGGAATGTCCACCAGGTAGAAGACTGTCAGCATCAGGAGCAAGTGGGTGCAGAGCATGTAGCCCCAAGCACCAGGCTAGGATTGAGAGATGGAATTCCACCCCTTAGAGCTAGGCCAGGCAAGAGCCAGGCCCTGCCTCAATTGACCACTACTGGGTCCCAGAAACAAAGGAACAAAGCTGAGATCTAGTACCCAAGACAAGGGTAGGGACCTAAGGTTGAAGTTTGTAGTTCAGAGGTTGACATTCAGAGGAGACCAGCAATGAGAGGATCTCCGTGTTGAGTCATAAATATTGGGATTAGAGCAGCCTAATATATTTTGTTGCAAGCACAGATGGATTCACTGGCTGGGTTTTAAGGAGGAAGCCAGAAGTGGAGCCATGCTCAACCTGACAGTTTTGTAATCTCATTGGAAGAACAAAGAATAGATACGTAATAAACACATCAACTGGACAATCGTTAGTAAAGAAGATGGCAACAGTTCAAGAGTATCCGAAAACCCTACATAGCCTCCCTGGGATCAAAGAGGCTACGTGACTCCAGGACATGAGAGACTTCTGGGCTAGAGTAATTTCTGAAGGTTTAATAAAATAGCAAGGGATAGAAGCAGCCTGTGAAAAGCAGATGAATGAATATTTGAATTTACTCATTCATTCAAGAAATACTTAGGAAATCCTTGCTACTTGATAGGTGCTAAAAATAAAGAGGTAAACAAGAGAGACACTGACTTTAGGCACACAGATGACAGGCTTATCTGGAATTTAGAGATGTGAGCAGGTTAAAATGGGCAGCTTTCAGCCCTGGACTTGAGGGAGTTCCTAAGGCTGGTGAGGTGCACCTAGGGTCTCTTTTGAGGTTAAGGAAGTGCTCTTTTTGTTATCCGAGCTGAAGCTAATCTAGCATCAATTGTGTAGGGCATAATTTCTACCATTTTTAAGGTTTAACCTTAAAGGAAACTAGAGCTATAATTAATATAAACTCTTAAGATTCAGAGGTTGGCCAACTTTTTCTCTAAAAATTCAGAGTAAATATTGTAGGTATGTCATGAAGTGGGCTTCCTAGATAGCTCTAGTGGTAAAGAGCCTGCCTGCCGATGCAGGAGATACAAGAGACATGAGTTCGATCCCTGGGTTGGGAGGCTCCCTTAGAGGAGGAAATGGCAACCCAGTCTACTAATTCTTGCCTGGAGAATCCCGTGGACAAAGGAGTCTGGCAGGCTATAGTCCATAGGGTCACAAAGAGTCAGACACCACTGAAGTGATTTAACATGCACATACATATGTCACAAACTAGAAATCTTGTTTTGCTTTTTTTTTTTTTTTTTGGAATCTAAAGCATAAAATCCATTTTTAACTCACAGGCTGGATTTTTGGCCTGCTGGTCTACATGGTTCTTTTCATCCAGAGACCAAGAAGACATTCAAGTATGTTGGTGAATGATGATAAGTAATATTTATTATCAGCAATATTTTGTAGAACATGAAACATTTCCAATGTTACATTTATATATATAGCCCCACTTGGCCTTCAAACAATGCTACTAGAGTAGGTAAACCATATCGTCATTATTCCTCATTTCATAGCTAAGTGGATTGAACCTCAGGAACATTTGGCCCTTGCATTAAGTCACACAGACACAGAAATCAGAGGTACAGTAGATCTTAGTCTTTTGACATCAAAGCTTTTCCTGATCTCCAGCTATTTAGAAATGGACTATACAACCAGATTTTTTGCAACTTTTACAGGGCTCTCTGGTTTCAGTCTGAATGTGTTTTGGAAGTAAAGTCTTAAACTTAAAAAACAAACAGACAAACACCAGATAAAGTCTGACTTATGTCAGTGCTATTAGGGGAAGAAGATTGAATGATTGTTCTATGTCCAGGCACTGTTCTAAGTGCTGGGGTTATTTTTGTTGTTGTTTAGTTGTTTCAGTTGTGTCCAACTCATTGTGACCCCATGGACTGTAGCCTGCCAGGCTCCTCTGTCCATGGGATTTTTCAGGCAAGAGTACTGGAGTCAGTTGCCATGCCCTCCTCCAGGGGATCCTACCAACTCAGGGGATCAAACGTGCCTCTCCTGCAACAGTAGGCAAATTCTTTACCGTTGAGCCACCATGGAACCCCCAGGTACTGGGGACTTCCCACTAAATTCAATAGGCACAATCTCTGCCCTAATGAACAGTTGATAGCCCAATGAAAGTAATTCTAATAACAATGACTGGAGTTGGAGGAGTAGCAGCTGCTTAAATGCCAAGTATTGTGTCTGGAGTTAAAACATTTTATTCCTAACATTCAAAGTAGTGTCATAAGGCAGGTCTTATTTTCTCTGTTGCATGAATACTTGAGTACTAACAACAGTAGCTACCATATGGAACTTACTCTATGTTAGGAAAGAAGTGCTCAGAGGAGATAAGAGAGCAGGTAGTTGGCCAAGGGGATTTGAAATTGGGTCTGTACACCCTGGAGTCTAAAGCCTTCCACTTTGTGCTAAAGCAAAACCCTGGGCCGTGCTGGTTGACCATTCCAGCACACCAGCAGTTTTCCATGCCCGATGGATTTAAGTCAGGTCCGCTCTATTCGTATTCTGTCATTTATGAGGCAAGGCAGCCATAGAGCACTTACTCATTAGTGCCTTACACTGTGATGACTGCTGAGATGGCACTTCCGGTGTCATATAATGCTATTTTCTAAAGCTTCTAACTCTGAAGTAATTGCCTCACGGGTTATGATTTCATCAGTGTTCAAATGCTGTTCTTATATAAGTCAGGAACATTTGGCCCTTGCATTAAGTCACACAGACACAGAAATCAGAGGTACAGTAGATCTTAGTCTTTTGACATCAAAGCTTTTCCTGATCTCCAGCTATTTAGAAATGGACTATACAACCAGATTTTTTGCAACTTTTACAGGGCTCTCTGGTTTCAGTCTGAATGTGTTTTGGAAGTAAAGTCTTAAACTTAAAAAACAAACAGACAAACACCAGATAAAGTCTGACTTATGTCAGTGCTATTAGGGGAAGAAGATTGAATGATTGTTCTATGTCCAGGCACTGTTCTAAGTGCTGGGGTTTTTTTTGTTGTTGTTTAGTTGTTTCAGTTGTGTCCAACTCATTGTGACCCCATGGACTGTAGCCTGCCAGGCTCCTCTGTCCATGGGATTTTTCAGGCAAGAGTACTGGAGTCAGTTGCCATGCCCTCCTCCAGGGGATCCTACCAACTCAGGGGATCAAACGTGCCTCTCCTGCAACAGTAGGCAAATTCTTTACCGTTGAGCCACCATGGAACCCCCAGGTACTGGGGACTTCCCACTAAATTCAATAGGCACAATCTCTGCCCTAATGAACAGTTGATAGCCCAATGAAAGTAATTCTAATAACAATGACTGGAGTTGGAGGAGTAGCAGCTGCTTAAATGCCAAGTATTGTGTCTGGAGTTAAAACATTTTATTCCTAACATTCAAAGTAGTGTCATAAGGCAGGTCTTATTTTCTCTGTTGCATGAATACTTGAGTACTAACAACAGTAGCTACCATATGGAACTTACTCTATGTTAGGAAAGAAGTGCTCAGAGGAGATAAGAGAGCAGGTAGTTGGCCAAGGGGATTTGAAATTGGGTCTGTACACCCTGGAGTCTAAAGCCTTCCACTTTGTGCTAAAGCAAAACCCTGGGCCGTGCTGGTTGACCATTCCAGCACACCAGCAGTTTTCCATGCCCGATGGATTTAAGTCAGGTCCGCTCTATTCGTATTCTGTCATTTATGAGGCAAGGCAGCCATAGAGCACTTACTCATTAGTGCCTTACACTGTGATGACTGCTGAGATGGCACTTCCGGTGTCATATAATGCTATTTTCTAAAGCTTCTAACTCTGAAGTAATTGCCTCACGGGTTATGATTTCATCAGTGTTCAAATGCTGTTCTTGACGTGCAGTTGGGCAATTTTGAGGCATAGACGTTTAGAGGCACTGAGTTTACTTTAAAAACACTTTAAAAAGTGAAGGTAGATGGAGTGAGGCACTGCTTGGAATTCCTGCTTTCCTTTGGCACACTCCTTCTGCCTTTACTTGTTTTATTCAAAAGAAGCCCACTGAAACCACTCCCTAGTATTGTTAACATTATTTAATGTGCATGAATGAAGCAGTATGTAAAGATTCAGAATCCATGACCCTTCTTTAGCTCTTCAATCTTTTGTGGGACAAGTGCATGAGAAATATTTTGCAAAGCTCTTTTTTTTAAATCCTTGGAAAACTACAGAATCTTAAGTGTGGCGGGGAACCCTTGGAGGCTTCATTTTAAATTTCCCGTGTTTTCTGTGATTAAGACTTTGGTAGAAAATAGATTTTATTTTTTGTATTAAAAGGGAATACTGTGTAATGTGTCAATGGCTTTTCCTTATAAATATATTTTTGGAAGAATTTCATTATTGCATAAATTACTTTTCTCAAAATTAACTTAAACATTTTTTGAAAAAGATAAAACTTAGGTTTTCAGCGTGCCATTAGGAAAGCTCAGTGATCACATATAATAACAATGTATTAAAAGTCTAACAGAAAAGAACCCATTTTTAAAAACCCATAACTCAACAGACTAAAACAATGACAGACTAGCCATTCATGCAGATTAGTTAACTAACATTTATCAGAGAAAATATTTCATAGCATTAACAAAACTGTCATTTAAGAAAAATTAAATGGGGCCCAAAACCACACATTTATTTTTACTACACCCATTATTCATTTACTTGTTTCTTTCCTCCTTTTCTTTCTTTTTTCCTTTGGAATTGTAAGTTTTGAATTCAAAGTTCAGTGAAAGAATAAGCAGATGATTTTTCCATTTCAGTGACCCCCGTGGTTAGCAGCAATAAAGCAACAGGAACAAATCTGGCTTGAAACATGTCCAAACCCACATTTCCCAGTGAGCACAAAAGGCAAAAAAAGTAAGATGTGCAGCGGATATTAACATGAGTAATCTTGGAAATCTAAATATTAAACATATGTCAAAGATTATCATATGCACATCCACATGTCTTATAGAGATGTCTTTCATCTGAGGAGCTCCAGCCCATTTCAATGTGCATGAGCTTGAAGGCCTCAAGAAAGCTTGGGGTATGTAGTGACTACAGCACCATTTTTTATAGACGGGTGCTTGTGAAGCAATAACTCCTCAGCTCCCACACCTAAAAAATGGTCTTCTTAATCTCTACCCCTATCTGAAGATAATGTCATTTAAATCCAAGTTGATTGAGCTATTTGCCCAATGAGTGGCATAGTTCAGGAAATTTTCTGGGGTCTTTGATTTATTTGTGTTCTGATGCTGAAGTCAGTAGAACCCATGCTCAGCTCCATGTACTGGGTTTGTATCATAATGATCCAGAGAAGAATGCTCCAGACCCTGAAAAGTGTATTGTCTTATCTCCTGGGCACTGTGTAAGAAGGCTGTGACAACTCCTCCAGTCCATTGGTGAAATGTGCTCACAGTACTAGGCATCTTTTTTCCTTCAAACCTTATTCCGTGGGATAACTGAAGTTATACTTTGGAAATACTTATGGGTGTAACATTATAATTGGGAGCTAGCTGAGTTTTTTTCTGGGTGTATATTGTAATTTATTTATCTATTTATTTATTTATTTATTTTGGGCGGGGGTCGGGTTGGGGAGGGAGGGGAGCGGCCGGGCCACTTCTATTGGTCTTTCATTTCTCTATTTTCATCCATCTTTGTTCTTTGGCTCTCGTGGGCCTCCCATCGCGGTGGCGTCTGTCATTGCAGAGCGCCGGCTCTGGGCGCATGCGCTCCAGAGCTCCGGCTCGGTAATTGCACACATCAGTCCAGCCGCTCCGCGGCACGTGGGATCTTCCCAGGCCAGGGATCGAACCGGCGCCCCTTGCACTGCAAGGCGGTGTCCTTACCCACTGCGCCACCAGGGGAAGCCCTATATTGTATTGTATAAAATCTCTTGGTGCACCATGACCTTACTTTTTCTTAACCTCAGTTTTGTCATCTGTAAACTGCAAAACAAAAGCTGACTCTCAACATTTCTCAATGAGACCATGTTTATGAGAAGGCTTTGTAAACTCTAGATGTTTATACAAATGTGAGCTAGTATCATTACCTTAAAGGAACACCTATAGGGAAAGAGGCCCCTCAATCCCACTCCAGTGATAACTGGTGCACTGAAATCCAATTTCTTTTCCACATCCATTCATCTTTGGCAAATGTCATAGAGTCTTCACTATTAAGCTGCCTGTGTGGCCCTGTGCATATGGCTCAGTAGGCTGAGCAAGGAAGAGACTATTTACCTTTATGTTGCTTTTCTCAGGGAGTCTGGAACTGAGTGAGAGCTCAACAAACATGTTCTGAATTGTGTGGAGGTGAAAGGACTTGGGAGTGAAAGAGGGGAATGAATACAAGATAAAGTGCCAGTTTGGTTGAACCTCTCTTGGGAGGTGACAGGTAGTATCTGGGGCACTGCACGGAGACAGGTTGCCAGAGAACAACAGAGAAGAGCCAGATATGATCCATGGAGGTGGAGAGTACTCAGAGCAATTGGCATGGGGGCATAGCCCTCTGGCCTCTCCCTACTCTTGATAACTTCTCTCATCTGCTCATCCATCTTCTACTACCTCAAGAGGAGCTACTAAGTCTTCTTATCTGGGACAAATAGGTTGTTCCTCATCCTATAAGTAGAGGAAGCCAAGATTGTCTGCGGAATAGCATGGACTCTCCAGCTCTGTTCTTTAGGGAATTTCCCAGAGCTAGGGAAGACTAACTCTGATGGGAGTTTAGAGGGGAAAGGATGTAATTTTAGGAGAATATGTCAACATGCACATTTGGGTGGAAGATTTCTTACTAAATTTGTTCTTAAACCAACGTGCCTTTTTTTTTTTGAACCTTTATTTTACTTTTAACTTTTACAGAGTTTTGTTATTTACAGATATGCATGTTTCCATATTAGTCATATGTATATCCCCCTCTTCCCACCCCTCCTGACCATCACACAGCTCCCGTGAAGGATCACCTTTTCTCACAGAACAATGACTATAGCTATTTTCTTCACTTATGATAGTACAGGCCTTCATGCTACCTCCTTTACGCCTCCCACCCTCTGTTCCTTCCCCACAATCTCCATATGTCCACTGTCCATGTCTGTCTTTCTGTCGCTTCACTGCGTGTGCCATTATCACTATCCTACTAGATTCCATATATATGTGTTAATATACTGTATTTGTCCTTCTCTTTCTGACTGACTTCACTTTTGATGATACGTTCTAGATCCAACCACCTCATTAGGGCTGATTCTTCTGCATTTCTCTTTACAGTTGTGTAATATTCCATTGTATATATGTACCAGAGCTTTTGGATCCGTTCGTTCATCGATGGACATCTAGGTTGCTTCCATGTTCTAGCTATTGTATAGAGAACTTCAATGAACATTGGGGTACAGGTGCCTCTTTCAGATTTGATTTCATCAGGGTATAAGCCTAAGAGTGGGATTTCTGGGTCGTATGGTGCTTCTATTTTTGGTTTTTTAAGAAATCTCCAGACTGTCTTCCATAGAGGCTGTATCAATTGACATTCCCACCAGCAATGCAGGAGTGTTCCCTTTTCTCCGCACCCTCTCCAGCATTTATTGTCTGTCAATTTGTGGATGATGGCCATTCTGACGGGTGTGAGGTGATATCTCATTGTAGTTTTGATTTGCATTTCTCTAATTATTAGTGAAGTTGAGCATCGTTTCATGTGCTTTTGGGCCATCTGTATGTCCTCTTTGGAGAGGTGTCTGTTTAGGTCCTTTTCCCATTTTTTGATTGGGTTGTTCATTTTTCTGGTGCTGAGTTGTCTGAGTTGCTTGTAGATTTTGGAGATGAATTCTTTGTCTGTTGTTTCATTTGCTATGATTTTCTCCCATTCTGTGGGGTGTCTGTTCAGCTTTTTTGTGATTTCTTTTGCTGTACAAAAGTTTTTAAGTTTCCTTAGGTTCCACATGTTCATTTGTCTTTTTAGTTCCACTATTCTAGTAGGTGGATCAGAGAGGATCTTGCTTTGATTTATGTACTTGAGGGTTTTGCCTATATTCTCCTCTAAGAGTTTGATGGTTTCTGGTCTTCCATTTAGGTCTTTAATCCATTTTGAGTTGATCTTTGTGTATGGTGTCAGGGAATGTTCCAACTTCATTTTTTTGCATGTAGCTGTCCAATTTTCCCAGCACCACTTGTTGAAGAGGCTGTCTTTGTCCCATTTTATATGTTCGCCTCCTTTGTCAAAAATAAGGTACCCATAGGTGTGTGGATTTGTCTCTGGGTTCTCTATCTTGTTCCATTGGTCGATATTTCTGTTTTTGTGCCAGTACCATACTGTCTTGATGACTGTTGCTTTGTAGTAGAGTCTGAAGTTGGGGAGGCTGATTCCTCCAGCTTTGTTTTTCTTTCTCAGGATTGCTTTGGCTATTCGAGGTCCTTTGTGTTTCCATATGAACTGTGTTATTCTTTGGTCTAGTTCTGTGAAGAATGTCATTGGAAGTTTGATAGGGATCACATTGAATCTATAGATGATATTTGGTAGTATGGTCATTTTCACAATATTGATTCTTCCGACTCAGGAACATGGAATATCTCTCCATCTGTTTAAGTCTTCTTTAATGTCTCTCATGAGTGTTTTATAATTGTCTGTGTACAGTTCTTTTGTTTCTTTGGGTAGGTTTATTCCTAGATATTTGATACTGTTGGTTGTGATGGTGAAGGGGATTGCCTCTTTGATTTCGTTTTCTGATTTTTCATTGTTTGTGCATAGGAATGCCAGTGATTTCTGTATATTGATTTTGTATCCTGCAACTTTGCTGAATTTGCTGATTAACTCTAGTAGCTTTGTAATAGTGTCTTTGGGATTTTCTATGTATAATATCATGTCATCTGCAAATAGAGAGAGTTTGACTTCTTCCTTTCCAATCTGGATTCCTTTGATTTCTTTCTCTTCTCTTATTGTTGTTGCTAGAACTTCCAGGACTATATTGAATAAGAGTGGTGAAAGTGGACACCCTTGTCTTGTTCCTGATCTTAGAGGAAATGCTTTGAGTTTTTCACCATTGAGGATAATGTTTGCTGTGGGCTTCTCATATATGGCTTTCACTATGTTGAGATAGGTTCCTTCTATGCCCATTTTTGGAAGAGTTTTTATCATAAATAAATGCTGTACTTTGTCAAAGGCTTGTTCGGCATCTATTGAGATTATCATGTGACTTTTGTTTCTCAATTTGTTGATATGGTGTATCACATTGATTGATTTGGGGATATTGAAGAATCCTTGCATGCCTGGGATGAACCCGACTTGATCATGATGTATGAGCTTTTTGATGTGTTGTTGCATTCTCTTTGCTAGGATTTTGTTGAGGATTTTGGCGTCTAGATTCATCAGTGAAATTGGCCTATAATTTTCTTTTTTTGTGGTGTCTTTGTCTGGCTTTGGTATCAGGGTGATGGCAGCCTCGTAGAATGTGTTTGGAAGTGTTCATTCCTGGGCAATTTTTTGGAAGAGTTTTAGAAGGACAGGCATTAGCTCTTCTTTAAATGTTTGGTAGAATTCACTTGTGAAACCATCTGGCCCTGGGCTTTTATTTTTGGGTAGATTTTTGATCACAAAGTCAATTTCTGAGATTATGATTGGCTTGTTCATAGTTTCTATTTCTTCCTGGTTGAGTCTTGGGAGATTAATCTTCTCTAAGAAACTGTCCATTTCTTCCAGGTTGTCCAGTTTGTTGCCATAGAGTTGTTCATAATAGTCTCTTAGAATCCTTTGGATTTCTGCATTATCTGTTATAATCTCTCCTTTTTCATTTTTGATTTTGGTGATCTGGTTCTTCTCTCTCTTTTTCTTGATGAGCCCAGCCAGTGGTGTGTCGATTTTATTTACCTTTTCGAAGAACCAGCTTTTTGTTTTATTTATCTTTACTATTGTTTCTTTCATTTCTTTTTCATTTATTTCTGCTTTGATCTTTATGATTTCCCTTCTTCTGTTGGCTTTGGGGTGTTTTTGTTCTTCTTTCTCCAGTTGTTTTAAGCGTAAAGTTAGGTCGTCTGTTTGAGATTTTCCGAGTTTCTTGAGGTGGGATTGAATTGCTATAAACTTTCCTCTTAGAACTGCTTTTGCAGTATCCCATAGGTTTTGCACTGTCGTGTGTTCATTGTCATTTTCTTCTAGGAATTGTTTTATTTCTCCTTTGATTTGCTCGGTAATCAGTTGGTTTTTTAGGTATGTGTTGTTTAATCTCCATGTGTTTGTGCTTTTAGCGGTTTTTTTCCTGTAGTTGATCTCTAGTCTCATTGCATTGTGGTCTGAGAAGATGGTTAATATAATTTCAGTTTTCTTGAATTGACTGAGGTATTATTTGTGGCCCAAGATGTGGTTTATCCTTGAGAATGTTCTGTGAGCACTTGAGAAGAAAGTGTATTCTTCTGCTTTCGGATGGAAAGTCCTAAAGATATCAATGAGGTCCATTTCTTCTAGTGTGGCATTTAAGGCTTGTGTTTCTTGATTAATTTTCTGTTTGGATGATCTGTCCATTGGTGTGAGAGGAGTGTTAAAGTCTCCTACTATGATTGTGTTAGTGTTGATGTCTTCTTTTATGTCTGAAAGTGTTTGTCTTATGTATTGGGGTGCTCCTTGTGTGGGGTGCATAGATATTTATGATTGTTATGTCTTCTTCTTGGATCGATCCCTTGATCATTATGTAGTATCCTGCCTTGTCTCTTCGAATCTTCTTTATTTTGAGGTCTATTTTGTCTGATATGAGGATTGCTACTCCAGCTTTCTTTTGATTTCCATTTGCATGGCGTATCATTTTCCAGCCTCTCACTTTCAGTCTATGAGTGTCTCTAGGTCTGAAGTGAGTTTCCTGGAGGCAGCATATGTATGGGTTGTGTTTTTGAATCCATTCAGCCACTCTCTGTCTTTTGGTTGGGGCATTTAGTCCATTTACATTCAAAGTAACTATTGATACAAATGATCCTATTGTCATCTTCTTAGATGTGATGATGGGTCTGTGTTGTGGATCTTCTCCTTCTTTTATACTTGTTGTCTATATAAGTCCCTTTAACACTTGTTGTAAGGCTGGTTTGGTGTTACTAAATTCTTTTAATTTTTGCTTATCTGTAAAGCTTTTGATTTCTCCATCCATTTTGAATGAGATCCTTGCAGGGTAGAGGATTCTTGGTCGCAGATTATTCTCTTTTAGCCATTTCAATGTGTCCTGCCATTCCCTTCTGGCCTTCAGAGTTTCTGTGGAAAGATCAGCTGTTAAACGGATGGGCTTTCCCTTATACGTCACTAGTTGCTTTTCCCTTGCTGCTTTGAGAATTCTGTCTTTGTGTTTAATTTGTGTTAGCTTCATTAATATGAGTCTTGGTGTGTTTCTTCTCGGATTGATTCTGTATGGTACTCTTTGTGCTTCTTGGACTTGATGGACTATTTCTTTTCCCATGTTGGGGAAATTTTCAACTAGAATCTCTTCAAAAATTTTCTCATAGCCTTTCTTTTTTTCTTCTTCTTCTGGAACCCCTATAATTCAAATATTGGTGTGTTTGATATTACCCAGAGGTCTCTGAGTCTATCCTCTGCTCTTTTCATTCTTTGAGCTAGATTCTGTTTTTCAGCAGTTATTTCCACCATTCTATCTTCCAGCTCACTTATCCGGTCTTCTGTCTCAGATTCTCTGCTCTTGATTCCTTCTACAGTGTTTTTCAGTTCAGCAATTGAGTTGTTTGTCTCTGTTACTTTTTGGGTAAGTTCTTATATTTCTTTATTCAGTGTGTTAGTTGTGTCTTGCAATTTCTCTACCATTCTGTTTTCAGTGTCTTTGATCATCTTTACTATCATTCTTCTGAAATCACTTTCAGAAAGTTTGTCCAACTTCTCTTCATTGATTTGATCTTGTGTGTTTGTAGAGTGTTCCTTCACTTGTGTGGTATTTCTCTGCCGTTTCATTGTTATTATGAATTTTTTAACTGACTCTGTTTGGGATTTCCTTTTCCCAGACTTTGAGTTACGTCTGTTGGTGTTTGTTGTTTGGATGGGGCTTCTCCTTCTTTTATACTTGTTGTCTATATAAGTCCCTTTAACACTTGTTGTAAGGCTGGTTTGGTGTTACTAAATTCTTTTAATTTTTGCTTATCTGTAAAGCTTTTGATTTCTCCATCCATTTTGAATGAGATCCTTGCAGGGTAGAGGATTCTTGGTCGCAGATTATTCTCTTTTAGCCATTTCAATGTGTCCTGCCATTCCCTTCTGGCCTTCAGAGTTTCTGTGGAAAGATCAGCTGTTAAACGGATGGGCTTTCCCTTATACGTCACTAGTTGCTTTTCCCTTGCTGCTTTGAGAATTCTGTCTTTGTGTTTAATTTGTGTTAGCTTCATTAATATGAGTCTTGGTGTGTTTCTTCTCGGATTGATTCTGTATGGTACTCTTTGTGCTTCTTGGACTTGATGGACTATTTCTTTTCCCATGTTGGGGAAATTTTCAACTAGAATCTCTTCAAAAATTTTCTCATAGCCTTTCTTTTTTTCTTCTTCTTCTGGAACCCCTATAATTCAAATATTGGTGTGTTTGATATTACCCAGAGGTCTCTGAGTCTATCCTCTGCTCTTTTCATTCTTTGAGCTAGATTCTGTTTTTCAGCAGTTATTTCCACCATTCTATCTTCCAGCTCACTTATCCGGTCTTCTGTCTCAGATTCTCTGCTCTTGATTCCTTCTACAGTGTTTTTCAGTTCAGCAATTGAGTTGTTTGTCTCTGTTACTTTTTGGGTAAGTTCTTATATTTCTTTATTCAGTGTGTTAGTTGTGTCTTGCAATTTCTCTACCATTCTGTTTTCAGTGTCTTTGATCATCTTTACTATCATTCTTCTGAAATCACTTTCAGAAAGTTTGTCCAACTTCTCTTCATTGATTTGATCTTGTGTGTTTGTAGAGTGTTCCTTCACTTGTGTGGTATTTCTCTGCCGTTTCATTGTTATTATGAATTTTTTAACTGACTCTGTTTGGGATTTCCTTTTCCCAGACTTTGAGTTACGTCTGTTGGTGTTTGTTGTTTGGATGGGGCTTCTTATTCTGGGTGATGCTGGTGGTTGGGTGAAATCAGGACTTGCATATAAGTGATTACCTCTGTTGGTGTTCTCACTTGTATAGTGCTCTCTAGTGTTAGGCATTCTCTACTATTGTAGAGTTTTGGAGTCAGTGCTCCCTCCCTAAAGCCCTGGGGCTTGTTGCCTGACCACAGAATGAAGATTTCTTGGCTGGTTTGTTATTGCATTAAATGATATTAAAGCATATATACATGAACGAGAAACAGAAGGTATACCTTTGACAAATGGCAGTTAAAATATTATGCAAATACTATCTAGTGTATTGTATTATACACATAAACATATACAGCTGTAACATAACCCAAGCATTCCAACAAAAAATACAGTACAATACATTAGCACAGCGAACAGAGAAAACCAAGAATGATATCCACCAGTTATTAACCAAAGTAAGTAGAGCACCAGTTGGAGAATAATGCTAGAGCAGGGTCCCCGTTGGGGATAAGGCAACGAGGACAGAACAGACTAAGAAATATGCTGGGAAAAGAGAAAAAGAGAAAGGGAGGATAGAAGAGAAATATAGAATAATACTGAAAAGTTAAATATAGGGAGATAAAGATGTGTATGTATTAAAGTTTAGTGCTATAGGAAAGGAGCATCAAAGAAAGCAAAGACTTATAGAGGAAGTAGTAGTAAAAATAAAAAAATTTAAAAATTAAAACAGAGTTAAGTATATAGAAAAATATAGAAAAACAAAGCAAAAACAATAAAAACAAACAAAACCCCCACAGAACCTTAAAAGGCCAATGGGGAACCAGAAGTTTATACCAAAATAAAATGTGTGGTTTAAAAAGAAAAAGAAGAAAAAAAAATTATATAAACTTGAATATACTCAGTCTTACTGATAAGATTAGTAGCTTCAATAGAATTCAATGGAGGAAATAAACACACCCACTCTCACCCTCCCCAAGAAAACAAAACAAACAAACAAAAAACGGGGGGTGCACTGAGTGGGTTTGGAAAAAAGGGAAAAAAACAATTGAAACAAAACAATACAATACACAAAAAAGCAATAAAAAAGAATAAGGAATAAAATGAAATTTTAAAAATCCAGCAGTAACTCCAGCTTCAGACAAAATGTAAAAATAGTGTTTATGTTCTTCTGTCTCTTGCTGACTATTCAGGAATTATCAGTCTTTCTCTTGCCTCTGGCAGTGGTTGGATCTGAAGACCTCTTTGTCTGCTTGTTTATTTCGGCCTATTCCAGAACTAAAAGGCCCGCCCCGGCTGGCCCTGGGAGTTTCTTAATCCAAATCCCTTTTCTTGCTGGGTGGAGCTAAATTCCCTCCCTGTAACTTGACCAGCAGCCCTGGAGTTTGACCAGTAGCTAAACTATAGCAAGGAAAATGGTGTCTGTCTCACGAAGGATTTATTCCCACACGCTCTATGGAAAGCACTTCCGCAGTGCCCCCGACCCTGCTGCAGGCCACCGTCAACTCCCGCCACAGTGGGAGACGTCAGATTACTTAGAGGTGAGTCTGACTCAGTCTCATGCAGGATCGCTATTCCCCTCTCCAGGATCACAGTGCGCACAGAGCCTCCAGTCCTTCCTCGGGGGTTCTGTGATCAGGTTAATGGTAACCTCCTCCAAAGGGAACTGAGTGCCGTCCTTCTGAGGACTGCTCAAGGGCAATTCTAGCTCAAGGGGGCACTTGGACCCTCCAAAGCAGGTCTGGCTCAGTCCCTTGTGGGTGTCACTGCACCTTTCCTGGGTCTTGATCTGCAACAGGTTTTGTTCCTTTGGCCCGCCCAGCCTCTCTGGCAGGTATGGGGTTTGACTTTTAAAAGTGTGATTGCACCCTTCCTACCGTCTTGATGCGGCTTCTCCTTTGTTCTTTGATGTGGGGTATCCTCTCTGTGATCAGATCCAACCTCCTCCTGTTGATGGTTTTTCAGGAACTTGTTACAATTCAGGCAATTTTGCAGGAGAGATCAGTGCACGTCCTTCTACGCCGCCATCTTAGCTCCACCCCCAACGTGCCTATTTTGATCATTAAAATAGCATATCACTTATGACAAAAATAATGATTTTATTAATTTACCTTTTTTGACCAGGTTCCCTGGTGACTCTGTTGTAAAGAATCCACTTTCCAATGCTTGCCAATGAAGGAGATGCAGGTTCAATCCCTGGTTTGGGAAGATCCCCTGGAGAAGGAAAGGGCAACCCACTCCAGTATTCTGGCCTGGGAAATTCCATGGACCGAGGAGATTGGCAGGCTACGGTCCATGGCATTGCGAAGAGCTGGATATGACTTAGTTACCAAACAACTGCAATAACAACAACAGTGTTCTCGTAGAGCACATTTTGAGAAATAGAAGTGTATTCTCAAATAGTTTACTTACTTTTGTCAATATGTTCCCAAATAATGTGACTTGATTCTCCCCAAACACATTTGATTCACCCTTCCCCTTCCCACTAGGAACAAAAGCTATTATTATCACCAAAGGAATCTCCAAGCTGAATACATTCTTCCTTTTGAAGAATAGTGTTTGATGAAAAAGGGGAGTTAACTTGCTATTGTCTGAGTTAGGGAGGATGTAGTTATACCACATTAGAGTGCTGTATTCTATATGCTAGCAAATTTGGAAAACTTTGCAGTGTTCACAGGACTGGAAAAGGTCAGTTTTCATTCTAATCCTAAAGAAGGGCAATGCCAAATAATTTTCAAACTACTGCACAATTGCACTCATTTTACATGCTAGCAAGATAATGCTCAAAATCCTCCAGCTAGGCTTTAACAGTGTGTGAACCAAGAACTTCTAGATGTAAAGCTGAATTTGGAAAAGGCAGAGGAACCAGAGATCAAATTGTCAACATTTGTTGGGTTATATAAAAAGTAAGAGAATTCCAGGAAAATGTTTTTACTTACTGCATTAACAAAGTGTGATTGCCCCTTACCGTCTTGATGCGGCTTCTCCTTTGTTCTTTGATGTGGGGTATCCTCTCTGTGATCAGATCCAACCTCCTCCTGTTGATGGTTTTTCAGGAACTTGTTACAATTCAGGCAATTTTGCAGGAGAGATCAGTGCACGTCCTTCTACGCCGCCATCTTAGCTCCACCCCCAACGTGCCTATTTTGATCATTAAAATAGCATATCACTTATGACAAAAATAATGATTTTATTAATTTACCTTTTTTGACCAGGTTCCCTGGTGACTCTGTTGTAAAGAATCCACTTTCCAATGCTTGCCAATGAAGGAGATGCAGGTTCAATCCCTGGTTTGGGAAGATCCCCTGGAGAAGGAAAGGGCAACCCACTCCAGTATTCTGGCCTGGGAAATTCCATGGACCGAGGAGATTGGCAGGCTACGGTCCATGGCATTGCGAAGAGCTGGATATGACTTAGTTACCAAACAACTGCAATAACAACAACAGTGTTCTCGTAGAGCACATTTTGAGAAATAGAAGTGTATTCTCAAATAGTTTACTTACTTTTGTCAATATGTTCCCAAATAATGTGACTTGATTCTCCCCAAACACATTTGATTCACCCTTCCCCTTCCCACTAGGAACAAAAGCTATTATTATCACCAAAGGAATCTCCAAGCTGAATACATTCTTCCTTTTGAAGAATAGTGTTTGATGAAAAAGGGGAGTTAACTTGCTATTGTCTGAGTTAGGGAGGATGTAGTTATACCACATTAGAGTGCTGTATTCTATATGCTAGCAAATTTGGAAAACTTTGCAGTGTTCACAGGACTGGAAAAGGTCAGTTTTCATTCTAATCCTAAAGAAGGGCAATGCCAAATAATTTTCAAACTACTGCACAATTGCACTCATTTTACATGCTAGCAAGATAATGCTCAAAATCCTCCAGCTAGGCTTTAACAGTGTGTGAACCAAGAACTTCTAGATGTAAAGCTGAATTTGGAAAAGGCAGAGGAACCAGAGATCAAATTGTCAACATTTGTTGGGTTATATAAAAAGTAAGAGAATTCCAGGAAAATGTCTACTTCTGCATCATTGACTACATTAAAGTCTTTGACTGTGTGGACCACAACAAACTGTGGAAAATTCTGAAAGAGATGGGAATACCAGACCACCTTACCTGCCTCCTGAGAAAGCTGCATGCAGGTCAAGCAACAATAAGAACTGGACATGGAACAAACTGGTTCCAAATTGGGAAAGGAGTATGTCAAGGTTGTATCTTATCACCCTGCTTATTTAACTTATATGTAGAATACATCATGCAAAATACTGGGCTGGATGAAGTGCAAGCTGGAATCAAGATTGCTGGGAGAAATATCAATAACCTCAGGTATGCAGATGACACTACCCTTATGGCAGGAAGAAAAGCAGAACTAAAGAGCCTCTTTATGAAAGTGAAAGAGTAGAGAGAAAAAGCTGGCTTAAAATTCAACACTCAAAAACCTAAGATCATGGCATCTCATCCCCTCATTTCATGGCAAATAGATAGGAAAATGGTGACATACTATTTTCTTGGGCTCCCAAATCAGGGCACATGGTGACTGCAGCCATGAAATTAAAAGACACTTGCTCCTTGGAAGAAAAGCTATGACAAACCTAGAGACAAAGGCAGAGACATCACTTTGCTGACATAACTCTGTATAGTCAACGCTATGGTTTTCCAAGTAGTCATATATGATGTGAGAGCTGGACCATAAAGAAGACTGAGTGCTTAAGAATTGATGTCTTTGAATTGTGGTTCTGGAGAAGACTCTTGAGAGTCCCTTGTACTGCAAGAGATCAAACCAATCAATCCTAAAGGAAATCAACCCTGAATATTCATCGGAAGGACTGATATTGAAGCTGAAGCTCCAATACTTTGGCCACCTGATGCAAAGAGATGACTCATTGGGAAAGACCCTGATGGTGGGAAAGATTAAAGGCAAGAGGAGAAGGGGAGGACAGAGGATGAGATAATTGGATGGCATCACTGACTCAATAAACATAAGTCTGAGCAAGCTCTGGGAGATGGTGAAGGACAGGGAAATTGGGCATGCTCCAGATTATGGGATCAAAAGAATTAGACATGACTGAGTGACTGAACAACAGGTTATACCCAGTCAGTCCTCCTCTCTTTCTGCCTATTTATCTGTCTTCTTTCTTCACCTTTATCTTTAACCTATATCTCACAGGCTGAGTGTGCAAGACTCTTAGTCTCTCAGTGCATCATCTACCTGGCAGACATGCAAATAGATCTGGGGTTACAGTTGCTGCCTGCACCATCTCCCTTTGGACTAAGAGAACTGTGCTTGGAAAGAAAAACCTCGGTGCAAGTAGATGATCTAATTTAAAAACCCTGCTTATTTAACTTATATGTAGAATACATCATGAGAAATGCTGGGCTGGATGAAGTGCAAGCTGGAATCAAGATTGCTGGGAGAAATATCAATAACCTCAGGTATGCAGATGACACTACCCTTATGGCAGGAAGAAAAGCAGAACTAAAGAGCCTCTTTATGAAAGTGAAAGAGTAGAGAGAAAAAGCTGGCTTAAAATTCAACACTCAAAAACCTAAGATCATGGCATCTCATCCCCTCATTTCATGGCAAATAGATAGGAAAATGGTGACATACTATTTTCTTGGGCTCCCAAATCAGGGCACATGGTGACTGCAGCCATGAAATTAAAAGACACTTGCTCCTTGGAAGAAAAGCTATGACAAACCTAGAGACAAAGGCAGAGACATCACTTTGCTGACATAACTCTGTATAGTCAACGCTATGGTTTTCCAAGTAGTCATATATGATGTGAAAACTGGACCATAAAGAAGACTGAGTGCTTAAGAATTGATGTCTTTGAATTGTGGTTCTGGAGAAGACTCTTGAGAGTCCCTTGTACTGCAAGAGATCAAACCAATCAATCCTAAAGGAAATCAACCCTGAATATTCATCGGAAGGACTGATATTGAAGCTGAAGCTCCAATACTTTGGCCACCTGATGCAAAGAGATGACTCATTGGGAAAGACCCTGATGGTGGGAAAGATTAAAGGCAAGAGGAGAAGGGGAGGACAGAGGATGAGATAATTGGATGGCATCACTGACTCAATAAACATAAGTCTGAGCAAGCTCTGGGAGATGGTGAAGGACAGGGAAATTGGGCATGCTCCAGATTATGGGATCAAAAAGAATTAGACATGACTGAGTGACTGAACAACAGGTTATACCCAGTCAGTCCTCCTCTCTTTCTGCCTATTTATCTGTCTTCTTTCTTCACCTTTATCTTTAACCTATATCTCACAGGCTGAGTGTGCAAGACTCTTAGTCTCTCAGTGCATCATCTACCTGGCAGACATGCAAATAGATCTGGGGTTACAGTTGCTGCCTGCACCATCTCCCTTTGGACTAAGAGAACTGTGCTTGGAAAGAAAAACCTCGGTGCAAAAATCACATTTCACTTGCTCTGTAATAATTTCCTTTTCACTATTTCCCCCAGTCACTTTCTCAGAAATATATAGAAAGCTTTGTTTTCAGTTCTAAGCTGTAGAAATTGAAACAAGAAAAGAGGATTTACAGATCTAGATCTGGACTCATTGAGATAGTATATTATTCGTGAGCGGATGCAGATGTGATGATCAAAGACCAATGAAAGTTGCTGAATGTAATGGCATATCAGCACTCAGACAGTCATATACTCTCTCACCTTTACTTTAGGGTGAAATGTTAGCTGGAAAAAAAGAATGTGTCTGGAAAGAAACTCTAGTCACTTGTGTTCACATGGTCAGAGAATGGAGTGTATTTACATGAAAATATTTGCAAAATATTGATTTAAATATATTACACTCAACTCCTAACTGATCAAAGGCTTAAAGTCTGTTTATAGTGAGTAACATTTTAACAAAAACGATTCACTTTGTCATTTGCATTTATGTGTACATAGATTTATTGGAATCAGCCAGAATAGCAAGCTGCAGCCAGTTGGAAAGTCAACATATTCATTGCTGTTTAGTTCATTAAAACTGTGTTTAATTCTTTACAGACACCATATGAAGGATATCATGGCCAGTTACAGGCATATATATTTTCACCTGTGGCTTGATTACTATAATCCAAGTATTTCTAAACTGTTATCAGAACCAGTAAGCATCTTGGGTTGGATTAGATCTTCAGAATCGTAGAAGTTGGGAAGAATATTAGAGATGATCTAGTCCAGTGTTTTTCAAACTCTCCTGATGATAGTAATTCCTGGGCCTTATTACAGAACTATTGAATTTGCATCTTCCTAGGTGGGGCCTCTCTTAGAAACTATGTTTAAGCAATGTGGTATTTTTATCATCAGGAAAGTTACTCCACCAAGTCCACTGGCTCTCAGCCCTATGTGTCAGAATTGTCTACAGAGACAATTCTGTCGAAAATACAGGAAATACAGAAGGCTGGGTAGTGATTATAATGACTATTCTGAAATCCACACTGTTGGTCTCTAGGTTGGAATTTAAGATTACAAGACCTCAAATTACTATTGTTGTTATCATCGTTATTTAACTATTGCTAATATAAGCATGACAAAAGATAACTTTTGGATAGTGATATATAGTTTATAATGTTTTGCATATCCCCTATTCTCATAGCAGAAATTGTATTATTATTTTTCATTGATGAATGGAAGAACTGAGGTTGGGTGAAGTTTAGAGTATTGCTAGAAATCACACATGTAACATTCAGTCAAGCTAGGACTTGAACTTAAGCCTTCTGACACCAAATCTGGAACATTTTCTATTGCCTCACAATGCCATAGGTGAGGGCTTCTCTGCCTGTACTTTAGCAGGTGGGATGAAGTAAGGTAGTAGATTCATTTTTCTTAGTTACATGTGATTAACTTTGATCCTTTATTACAACTTCTTGAGATCTTTATAAATCCTTGATTAATCTTTCAGTATATTGCTGCCTTGGGTGATTTGTATCATACACAAATTGACTGAGCAACTCTCTATGTCCTGATCCAAGTTACTAAAAACTTTGAATAGGACACGGCCAAAGAGAACATCCGTGGGTATATTTCTGGGAGACTTCTCTGGGTTAACATTAAAACCCTAATTAACACATTGGAGGCCATTTTTCAACCTACTAGCATTTTATGTGGAACTTCCCAGGTATTGCAGTGATAAAAAATCCACTTGCTAATACAAGAAGTACAAGAGACATGGGGTCCATCCCTGGGTTGGGAAGATTTTTCCTGGGATAGGAAAGGGTAATCCAGTCCAGTAATCTCACCTGGAGAATTCCATGGACAAGAGGAACCTCGTGGGCTACAGTCCATATGACCTCAAAGAGTCAGGTACTACTGAGCAGCAGAGCGTGCGCATGCACACACACACACACACACACACACACAGAATTTCATGTTCCTGTGTCATCATTCTGTTCCCATGTGCCAGTCTTGACATTCAGAGAGATCATGAATAGATGTGTATATGTTTAACTGAATCACTTTGCTGTGCATCTGAAACTATCGCAACATTGTTAATCAACTATACTCCAATATGAAATAAAAAGTTAAAAAACAAAAACAGATCATGAAATCCCTAGATAAGTATCTTGCTGAAGTGGTAATACATTTTGTCTTTGGAATTCCCTTGATCAACCAAAGAAAATAGTCACCCTTTAACTGAGTGGACCATTTTAACTATCCCACAAATCAAGCTACCTCATTATTTAGAAGAAAACACTCAAAGTGTTCCTTTAAATCTTGGAAGGACCCTCTGGGAGCCCCATCCTTCAAGATACAGGTTGGATGTCATCTTCTCTGAGAAGACTTTTTTAATATTCCATGCAGAGTTAGCAGCACCCTTTCCTTTGATCCAACAGGCTGATGATCTTGCCAGGGTAACACTTCCCATTCTACTTTATAGTTATGTGTGTTTTCTTTACTTGAACTTCTTGAAGGCAAGGGCTGCATTTTATTCACCTTGGAAGGCTTCCACAGTATCTAAACAGTGATTGGTGGAAGTCACAAACTTTGATGAACAAATGATTATGATGGAATACATAAGGAGTGTGGAATAAAGTTTTCTTGTAAAGTTTTTATTAGATCAAGAACATTAACCAGTATCTCTCTTCAATTTCTTTTGGGCTTTAGTACTTCTTATTGAAGATATCTAGAGACTATGGACAAAACCTGTCCAAGAAACTCCAACATCCATCTATTCCTTGAAAAGGAAGAATTAATCCTTTGGCCTCCTAGAATCGTTGTAGTTTTAAGATTAATCTTAATTCTGTTTGTAGCCTATAAAACAAAACTAATTGCAGAATTCAGAGCTTTAGAGCATTTTTAGGTGGCTTGATGAGAAAGCACTGAAATAAATACAAACATTTAGATAAAACAGCCATTTTAATAGTATTAACTCTGCCAATTAATGATAATGGAAGAGCCGTCCAATTAGCTAAATCGCTAATAGTTTTATCAAGCAGAGGTTGGTAATTTAAAGCAAACAAATTCTTTCTAATTTTATCCACTTGCACACCAAGATATTTAAAGGATAACAGGGGATCCCATAAAGAATATTGCTCAAGAAGAGCTATATTTAAATCTCCTAATGGCTATAGCATAGAGTTACCCCAATTAGTCAGAAAACCCAAGCAGTCAGTAAATTTTTAAAGGCTCCATAATTTGGGGTAAAAATAAATGAGATACAACAAAGGTGCTTCTTGCAATTATTAGCATTACTATTGTGGCATATTTAGGAGATGGAGGGTGCCCTGAGAGTCAGGGTGGGGGTAGGCGGGGTGAGTTTAACTCTTCAGTCCTGCAATTGTGAATGCTCTGTACTCACACTCTGCTTCACAAAATTTAGGCATTATGGGAGCCCCATCCTTCAAGATACAGGTTGGATGTCATCTTCTCTGAGAAGACTTTTAATATTCCATGCAGAGTTAGCAGCACCCTTTCCTTTGATCCAACAGGCTGATGATCTTGCCAGGGTAACACTTCCCATTCTACTTTATAGTTATGTGTGTTTTCTTTACTTGAACTTCTTGAAGGCAAGGGCTGCATTTTATTCACCTTGGAAGGCTTCCACAGTATCTAAACAGTGATTGGTGGAAGTCACAAACTTTGATGAACAAATGATTATGATGGAATACATAAGGAGTGTGGAATAAAGTTTTCTTGTAAAGTTTTTATTAGATCAAGAACATTAACCAGTATCTCTCTTCAATTTCTTTTGGGCTTTAGTACTTCTTATTGAAGATATCTAGAGACTATGGACAAAACCTGTCCAAGAAACTCCAACATCCATCTATTCCTTGAAAAGGAAGAATTAATCCTTTGGCCTCCTAGAATCGTTGTAGTTTTAAGATTAATCTTAATTCTGTTTGTAGCCTATAAAACAAAACTAATTGCAGAATTCAGAGCTTTAGAGCATTTTTAGGTGGCTTGATGAGAAAGCACTGAAATAAATACAAACATTTAGATAAAACAGCCATTTTAATAGTATTAACTCTGCCAATTAATGATAATGGAAGAGCCGTCCAATTAGCTAAATCGCTAATAGTTTTATCAAGCAGAGGTTGGTAATTTAAAGCAAACAAATTCTTTCTAATTTTATCCACTTGCACACCAAGATATTTAAAGGATAACAGGGGATCCCATAAAGAATATTGCTCAAGAAGAGCTATATTTAAATCTCCTAATGGCTATAGCATAGAGTTACCCCAATTAGTCAGAAAACCCAAGCAGTCAGTAAATTTTTAAAGGCTCCATAATTTGGGGTAAAAATAAATGAGATACAACAAAGGTGCTTCTTGCAATTATTAGCATTACTATTGTGGCATATTTAGGAGATGGAGGGTGCCCTGAGAGTCAGGGTGGGGGTAGGGCGGGGTGAGTTTAACTCTTCGAGTCCTGCAATTGTGAATGCTCTGTACTCACACTCTGCTTCACAATAAAGCACTTTTAGAGGGGCTATTCATGGGGCCACTGCTAATATCCACTTTCAGGGCAGCAAGTCATGGGGGAGTTCATGCACTTGATGATGCCCCAAAGCTAGGACTTTCTCTGTCAAACCTCCATGGAGAATTCAGGCACTTAATTGGATAATTCAGGACAATCCTCTTAGGACCAGAATGATGTTAGCATTTCTTACAATACCCATGTTATTTTTCTCAAGAGAATAGACTTTGAAAAACATCTGCATCATCTGGATATGTGAATGTCATACTAGTATAGACTGGTCAGTTAAGGACAAATAGCAAATGATGAACTGGAAAGGGCCTCTGTAGTCTGTCTTCTGCTTGAGTACAAGATTGCCCTTAAAAATTTTAGGATTAATGATGCCGGTTATCCTATATTCAGGTACTGCCAAACAAGCATTGTGCTCACATGGACAAACTTTAAAGGAAAAAGAACAAAATGCAGAGCATCTCTAAAGCATCATCTCTGCCAGTGTGAGCAAGCAGAAGTATCATTTGTTTACATAACAACTACAGTCTATTGAGTTACTTGCTATGAGCCAAGAACTGTGTTAATATCTTTATATTCACTATTTCTTCAAGCCTTTCATCAATGAAAGGGATGCTCTCCCTGTTGTGTAGGTGAGTTTACCAAGGCTTATGAGTTAAAGAAGCTTTGCTACAGCTACTAGTCTTTGAGCCAGGATTCAGACTCAAGGCTCTCTAACTGAAAAGGTCTTGCTCTTTACCTGGATTGTACATTATCATCCCCATCTGGACACTGGCATGTTGTCAATGCTTAGTGCACATTGAAGGCGGAGTATGGTCACCATAGGCTCCAGTGGTATGACAAACCAATACTCTACAGATAACCCTGTGGGGTAAATACAGAATGAACCAGAGTGGCCACTTGCATCAAAGTACCTCACCAGAATTCCCAGCTGCTCTGGAAGAGTGCCCAGGCACTGCCCCAGAGGCCACCCAGAATGATCTTTGAGATGCTTCTGGTTTTCATTTTCCAAACCTTGCTGTGCACAACAAATGGGCCTGAGGCTGGCTGCGGAGTCCCAACCTTGCCTCCTGTCTAGTGAGGAGTGGGAGGTTGTGGAAACAAAAGAAATTGGTGATAGTAATATCTTGGTATCAAGAACTAACTTTTCTCCAAACTCTAAGAAGGCTCATCAAATCAGTCCATAAAACTAAGTCTTAGCCAGGACCATTAGATAAAAGGTTGTCAGTGATATAAGCTCTGGGGAACTTGTGTTTACCAAGAAGTAAGAGCAAAGACTAGTTGAAAGATCTAAATGTAGCTCAGTTTTAGGGCTGAGGGCAGGATGGACTGAAAGAACACTTACTAACCCATGAGGTAGGCCAGCCTGAACAAGGCCTGATCAATGTTAGGAAGCAGTCTTAATTTCTCTTCTTTTATATTCTCTTTTGTTCCGTTTGTTATTGTTTAGTTGTTAGGTCATGTCTAACACTTTTGTGACCCCATGAACTGTAGCTCACCAGGCTCCCTTGTCCATGGGATTTCCCAGGCAAGAATGCTGGAGAAGGTTGCCATATTCTTATATAGGAGAGCTTCCTGACTCAGGGATCGAACCCCAGTCTCCTGCATTGGCAGGCAGGTTCACTTTAAATATATTCCTCTCTTAGGGGAGCAACTGTGGGGGGAGAGCTTTATTTGACCCTTGGTCCACATATTGAAAGGGATGCTTCCGGTGTAGGTGAGTTTACCAAGGCTTATGAGTTAAAGAAGCTTTGCTACAGCTACTAGTCTTTGAGCCAGGATTCAGACTCAAGGCTCTCTAACTGAAAAGGTCTTGCTCTTTACCTGGATTGTACATTATCATCCCCATCTGGACACTGGCATGTTGTCAATGCTTAGTGCACATTGAAGGCGGAGTATGGTCACCATAGGCTCCAGTGGTATGACAAACCAATACTCTACAGATAACCCTGTGGGGTAAATACAGAATGAACCAGAGTGGCCACTTGCATCAAAGTACCTCACCAGAATTCCCAGCTGCTCTGGAAGAGTGCCCAGGCACTGCCCCAGAGGCCACCCAGAATGATCTTTGAGATGCTTCTGGTTTTCATTTTCCAAACCTTGCTGTGCACAACAAATGGGCCTGAGGCTGGCTGCGGAGTCCCAACCTTGCCTCCTGTCTAGTGAGGAGTGGGAGGTTGTGGAAACAAAAGAAATTGGTGATAGTAATATCTTGGTATCAAGAACTAACTTTTCTCCAAACTCTAAGAAGGCTCATCAAATCAGTCCATAAAACTAAGTCTTAGCCAGGACCATTAGATAAAAGGTTGTCAGTGATATAAGCTCTGGGGAACTTGTGTTTACCAAGAAGTAAGAGCAAAGACTAGTTGAAAGATCTAAATGTAGCTCAGTTTTAGGGCTGAGGGCAGGATGGACTGAAAGAACACTTACTAACCCATGAGGTAGGCCAGCCTGAACAAGGCCTGATCAATGTTAGGAAGCAGTCTTAATTTCTCTTCTTTTATATTCTCTTTTGTTCCGTTTGTTATTGTTTAGTTGTTAGGTCATGTCTAACACTTTTGTGACCCCATGAACTGTAGCTCACCAGGCTCCCTTGTCCATGGGATTTCCCAGGCAAGAATGCTGGAGAAGGTTGCCATATTCTTATATAGGAGAGCTTCCTGACTCAGGGATCGAACCCCAGTCTCCTGCATTGGCAGGCAGGTTCACTTTAAATATATTCCTCTCTTAGGGGGGCAACTGTGGAGAAAGAGCTTTATTTGACCCTTGGTTCACATATTGGCTCTGCCACTTGGTAGCTCTGAGGGAAATGACCAATCACAAATCACCCTCAAACCCAGATCTCATGAAGGAAAAAAAAACGATCTTGCAGATACTCAATGAGCAGATTTCTTCTTTCTAATTTTACTATTCTTTACAATTGCAGAGCAGTATAACTGATAAGTAGAAATGGCATTTTTGTTTGGGAAAGAGTGATGGAAAAAAGCAATTAAAAAATACTAGGAAAAATCTAGATGTGGCCTCCGGTCCCAGAGATTTTGACAGAAAATTGTACCTTCCATCAGCTAAATATGGCAGTGAAACACTGGGCCAGGAGGCAGGATCCTTTGGCTTTTTCCCATGTTGGCCACTGTTTTATGTCAAGTTTCCTGAGAAATAGACTCTACTATGCACATTGCATATCAGTAAGCAGGAGGTTTATTGGGATGTGCTCTCAGCAACACCTGAGGGACACAAAATCAGCCAAGAGAGGAAGAAGTGTGATCTAGGACTCAGTATATTCCACAGGGAGTTCTGGAGCTGGTGGAGGGAGGTGTGTCTTTCAGAGCTGCCCCAACTGAGGCAAAAGGCCTTTGAACTATGGGATCAACCAGTCAGTGCTGTAGACTGTGCCCAGGGGACATGACCCAGGATATGGGTCATGATCCTAGGAGAGGGCAGGGCTCGTAGGATTTGACTGTGAAGCATCAGCAGGTAACACTTCTTACATCTTGGAAAGTGAGTGCCTTCAGGAGAAGGGAAGAGGATCTGTGCAGCGGACCACAGCACCCACTATAGCTATGATGTGGGTAACATACTGTACTGTTTCAGTATTCATTCTCCTTAAATCAAAACTTTCAACCCGTATTTATGGACATCTACTTTCTGTATTGTTTCCCTTGCATGTGATGTCCTCCCCTCACTTAGAGGCACCTGATGAATTAAAATATCACAATTCTGATAAAATGTCAATTCCTCTAAGAAATGACTTTTAAAATACTATTTTATTTTGCTTTACATTGGCAGGCAGGTTCACTTTAAATATATTCCTCTCTTAGGGGGGCAACTGTGGAGAAAGAGCTTTATTTGACCCTTGGTTCACATATTGGCTCTGCCACTTGGTAGCTCTGAGGGAAATGACCAATCACAAATCACCCTCAAACCCAGATCTCATGAAGGAAAAAAAAACGATCTTGCAGATACTCAATGAGCAGATTTCTTCTTTCTAATTTTACTATTCTTTACAATTGCAGAGCAGTATAACTGATAAGTAGAAATGGCATTTTTGTTTGGGAAAGAGTGATGGAAAAAAGCAATTAAAAAATACTAGGAAAAATCTAGATGTGGCCTCCGGTCCCAGAGATTTTGACAGAAAATTGTACCTTCCATCAGCTAAATATGGCAGTGAAACACTGGGCCAGGAGGCAGGATCCTTTGGCTTTTTCCCATGTTGGCCACTGTTTTATGTCAAGTTTCCTGAGAAATAGACTCTACTATGCACATTGCATATCAGTAAGCAGGAGGTTTATTGGGATGTGCTCTCAGCAACACCTGAGGGACACAAAATCAGCCAAGAGAGGAAGAAGTGTGATCTAGGACTCAGTATATTCCACAGGGAGTTCTGGAGCTGGTGGAGGGAGGTGTGTCTTTCAGAGCTGCCCCAACTGAGGCAAAAGGCCTTTGAACTATGGGATCAACCAGTCAGTGCTGTAGACTGTGCCCAGGGGACATGACCCAGGATATGGGTCATGATCCTAGGAGAGGGCAGGGCTCGTAGGATTTGACTGTGAAGCATCAGCAGGTAACACTTCTTACATCTTGGAAAGTGAGTGCCTTCAGGAGAAGGGAAGAGGATCTGTGCAGCGGACCACAGCACCCACTATAGCTATGATGTGGGTAACATACTGTACTGTTTCAGTATTCATTCTCCTTAAATCAAAACTTTCAACCCGTATTTATGGACATCTACTTTCTGTATTGTTTCCCTTGCATGTGATGTCCTCCCCTCACTTAGAGGCACCTGATGAATTAAAATATCACAATTCTGATAAAATGTCAATTCCTCTAAGAAATGACTTTTAAAATACTATTTTATTTTGCTTTACATTGTTTTAAGGAATGACTTTTAACTCTCATGCACAGTTATATACTATATTTTCTATCTCTGTATCATCAAAGCATTTCATATACACCTTTCCTAGAGTACTGTATCAAAGACTACTGTAGTCGGGAATGTTATTAGTATGGTTATATCTTCTCTCTTTTGGTGAATGTCTGCATGGTTTATTCTTTTAATTCTTTTACTTTAAATTTGTGTATATTATTATATTTGAGATAGTTCTTCTATAAATGACATTTAATTCAAATGGGATTTTGTTATTATCTGCCATGACAATCTTTGTACTTTAGAACATTTAGGACACTTATGCCTAATGCATTTACTGAATTACTTAGGCTAAAATCAACCATTTTATTTTGTATTCTTAATTGATCCACCAGGCTTCCAAAGGTGACTCAGTGGTAAAGAATCTGCCTGTAAATGCAGGCGACAGGGGTTCTACCCCTGGGTCAGAAAAATACCCAGGAGATGGGAATGGCAACCTACTTCAGTAGTCTTGCCTGGGAAATCTCACGGATGAAGGAGCCTGTTGGGCTACTGTTGGACATGATTTAGTGACTAAGTAACAATTGAGCTACCATGTCTATGTCTTTTTTCCCCTCATCTTTCTTGACTTCTTCTGGATTGATTTTTTTTTCTTTACTATCCATTTTTTCCCCTTTCTGTTGGTTTGAGAATCATTGACTTTCTTCTATTCTTTTAGTGGTTACAATATTCACCCTTCATTTATCAAAGACTAATGTTAATCAACATATTTATGCTCTTCTGGAGTAAATAAAAGTACTTCAGAAAAATTTAACTCAGTTCTCCATCTGTCCTAAAGTTATAGCTGACAACATATAGATGTCATGAATATTAATGTTTTGAAACTCTGTAAGATGTTCCATATTATAGCTTTAAAGTCAATGTTAATGTTTACTCACATTTACCATTTTTTTAGTTCTTTAATCCTTACTGTATCTCTGAGCCTTCAGCTTAATTTACTGGTTAATTACTTAATTTTCTTACTTAATTTACTGTGAATTCTGTTTTTGTTCATCTGAAAATTTCCATATTTCCCTTACACAGTTGAAGAATATTTTGCTGGGTATAAAATCCTATGATAGGGGCTTCCCTGGTGGTCCAGTGGTTAAAGAGTCCTCCTTACAGTACAAGGGACACCAGTTTGATCCCTGGAAGAAGATCACCAGGAAGATCCCAAGTGCCGCCGAGTGGCTGGACCAAGTGTGTCAGATTACAAGTCAGTGCTCTGCAGTGAGAGAGGCCACTGCAATGGGAGGTCCACACATGCCAAAGAATAAATGATGGATGAAAAATAAATATAAATAAATGAAAAAAGAGGCATGATGGGGGAAGAAAAAAAATCCTATGATAGTTTTGATTTTCTATAAGAACATTGAAAACATATTCCTGTTTTCCTTTAGTTTTCATTTTTGCCCTTGAAACATTTAATTATAGCTCTTTAGAAAATAAATCTGTCTTTTTTCCCTAGCTGCTATAAATCTTTTTCCTTATTTCTTTAGTTTTCTGGAGTTTCACAATGATACATCTTGATATATATTTCTTTCTTCTTTATCCTACTTGGTGTGCTTTAGTTTTGTTAATCTATTTTGGAAAATTCTGCCATTTCAGCCATGGTATTTAAAATATTGTTTTTTCTCCATTTCTTTCTTTTGATTTTATTTCTAAATCTACAGTTAAATATACTAGGTCTTTTCACTATATTCTCTGTTTCTTACCCTCTCTTCTATATTTTGTCTCTTTGTCTCCTTGTGCTATGTTGCAGAAAGTCTATTGTCACCTGTTTTCCTGTCAGTTAATTCTCTTTTCAGATGTGTTAAATCTGCCATTAAACTCATTCAATACTTTTTAAATTTGTTATTATCCTTTTCCTTTGCAAACTATGCCCCTTTTTTTTCAGTTCCTTCCTGAAATTTTTAGTCTTGGTTCTTCTTTTTTATTTTGACTTGGTAGGTATAATTGTTTTATAGTTTGTGTCAGGTATTTTCAATATGTGGCATCTTTGTTAGGCCGTTTCTATTATTTTGTTGTTTTGACTAGTTCTCACTTGTGATGTCTTATTTTCTGTGTACCTATTTCCTTTCATTGCATGCTGTTCAATGTATTTGATATATTCCTATTTATAAATACTTTGAGACATAGAGGGGTATGTAGTTTATCTGAGTCCTAAACAGCTGTACCTCAAACTTTAATTTAAAGGAAATTCAGTGTTACATTCATTTTTTTTCAGATAAGCAAGTGTCTTTGGGGAAAAAGATTTGAATCTAGGGCTTTTGTTTTCTTCTGGATTTTGACTGGACAATTTCTCATTCTTTGGCTAATTGCTTTTAAAAGGTGTAGGTCTTTTAAAAATATTTTCCCCAACTTTATTTTACTTATTTCCAAAGAAGGATTATTCTGAAAAAAACTAGTCTACTACCATAGGATAGAATACTGTTTTTGTGTTTTAGTTTTTTAGCACAGTTCTGGTCACTCAGGATTTGTTGAATAGTGACTATGTGAATGGTCATAGGCATTGGAATCAAGTTGTACAAGTTATAACTTACTATCTTCAAGGGCCTTACCATTTATTAGACAAGGAAATAAAATATACAGAAAACTTTAAAAATAACTACTCTATAATATACAGTTAATGCTGGACTTCCATATTTTCTTAGTGGAATTGTAAATTAATATACTTCTTTGGTGGGCTTACCTGGTGGCTCAATGGTAAAGAGTTTGCCTACAGTGCAGAAGACCTGGGTTTGATCCCTGGGTTTTGAAGATCCCCTGGAGGAGAGCATGGCAACCCACTCCAGTACTCTTATCTGGAGAATTCCATGGACAGAGGAGCCTCGTGGTCTACAGTCTATAGGGTTGCACAGAGTCAGACAGGACTGAAGCAACTAAGCAGCAGTAGCAGCATACTTCTCTGGAGGCAAGTTTAATAATACTTATCAAAATGAGATATGTACATAGCCTTTGGCTAAATAATTCCACATCTAAGTATTTATTTGATATATACTTTTTATATACATAAGTGCTCAAAGTATGTACAAAGGACTTATACTTGCATAAGTCCTCGTATATATATGAGTTTATTCATTGGTAGCAGTATGTTTATTATAATAAAAAGACTGGAAACAATTTAAATATCAAAGGGGGATTGGTTAAATAAATGATAATATATCACATAATAGAATACACACAACCATTAAAAGGAATGGGAGAAGATTTATACATCTTGATGTGGAATAATTTCTGTGACATGTTTCACTAAAAACAAAGAAATAGACAAGAACCTTGAAAGTATATATGGTATGCCACACACACACATATATTTAGAAATTTATAGAGTGTTTCTGGAAAACTATACATGGGGCTTCTAATGGTGATTACAGCTGAGGAGAAGAACTGGGGATTCGATTTAGGGATAAGAAAGAAACCTTTCACTGGGTACTTTTGTGTTCATTCTATTCTGTTATTTATTTTTACTGCATGCACATTTTTAACCATTATATTAAAAAGAACCCCAAAGTGCTAGGAAAGTCATCGGCTAGAAGCTACACTATATTAGTGATCAGTTGCCCCCACCCCCACCTGCCCTGCATTGTGTTTTGGTTTCGTGCTGATGAAGTCTCATGACCTTTCCAGAGCTTAGTGTCTTCTGTAAACTGAGGACACTGACCTAGATAATCTCCAAGGCTTCTTTAAACTTTGACGTCCCCCAATCTCATCTACTAACATGGAGATACTCTTATTGTAGAAGTACTTCAGTCAGGCAGTGTCTTTGAAGATAATGTAGCAAATCAAAGTATTAGTATACTTCTTTGGGTTTTGAAGAAATTCCCAGTGCAGAAGACCTGGGTTTGATCTGGGTTGAAGATCCCTGAGGAGAGCATGGCAACCCACTCCAGTACTCTTATCTGGAGAATTCCATGGACAGAGGAGCCTCGTGGTCTACAGTCTATAGGGTTGCACAGAGTCAGACAGGACTGAAGCAACTAAGCAGCAGTAGCAGCATACTTCTCTGGAGGCAAGTTTAATAATACTTATCAAAATGAGATATGTACATAGCCTTTGGCTAAATAATTCCACATCTAAGTATTTATTTGATATATACTTTTTATATACATAAGTGCTCAAAGTATGTACAAAGGACTTATACTTGCATAAGTCCTCGTATATATATGAGTTTATTCATTGGTAGCAGTATGTTTATTATAATAAAAAGACTGGAAACAATTTAAATATCAAAGGGGGATTGGTTAAATAAATGATAATATATCACATAATAGAATACACACAACCATTAAAAGGAATGGGAGAAGATTTATACATCTTGATGTGGAATAATTTCTGTGACATGTTTCACTAAAAACAAAGAAATAGACAAGAACCTTGAAAGTATATATGGTATGCCACACACACACATATATTTAGAAATTTATAGAGTGTTTCTGGAAAACTATACATGGGGCTTCTAATGGTGATTACAGCTGAGGAGAAGAACTGGGGATTCGATTTAGGGATAAGAAAGAAACCTTTCACTGGGTACTTTTGTGTTCATTCTATTCTGTTATTTATTTTTACTGCATGCACATTTTTAACCATTATATTAAAAAGAACCCCAAAGTGCTAGGAAAGTCATCGGCTAGAAGCTACACTATATTAGTGATCAGTTGCCCCCACCCCCACCTGCCCTGCATTGTGTTTTGGTTTCGTGCTGATGAAGTCTCATGACCTTTCCAGAGCTTAGTGTCTTCTGTAAACTGAGGACACTGACCTAGATAATCTCCAAGGCTTCTTTAAACTTTGACGTCCCCCAATCTCATCTACTAACATGGAGATACTCTTATTGTAGAAGTACTTCAGTCAGGCAGTGTCTTTGAAGATAATGTAGCAAATCAAAGTATTAGTATTAGGTGAAAGTATTGGTTGCTGAGAGTGCTAACCTTTCTTTTGGTTCTCCTTCAAGGGTGAAATGGTGCTTTCCTTAAAATAATACACTAAATCGATCTGTCTGAATTCACAGTTTGAAGCTGTGATTTTTAATATAACTTTACATTTGAAATATTTTAGGCCTATTTTTCTTTAAGATAGAGTAGACCTAAGTATCTCAGAGACTGACCAAATCCTATTACTCTCTCTATTTACTGTACAATGAAGGCTTATTTTGTGTTTCCACATTATATGCTCATATGGATCTAAGTGGCCAAAACATTTAATTAAATGGACTATTCATACAGTCTCATTTCCTGGCTGGTCATCTGTACCAGTGGTAACTGTAGCATCCACTCCATGGCTGTGACCCTGATTCTCAAAAAAAAGAGAACATTTATTTAAATCAAAACTATGCTCAGACTAATGATTTAAAATCTTTTAAAAATTTTTTATAAAAAGTAATTCAAGCTTATTTGCAAGCAATAGAGAAATGAGAATTGAAGGTTTCCTCTCTCCTTCTTCAATCCCACTCCTTAGAGGTAAATGCTGTTAGCATGGTATGTATTTTTACACACACACACACACACACACACACAATTTGTTTTTACAATAATGGAATTATATTGAACAAACTTTTTATACTCTGTTTTTGTGCACAACAAAATATTGTACATGTTGCTCTATCTCATTCTTTAGAGAACTGTGCTATACACAACCACACAGGTGTGCCATGATTTATTTACATATTTATCTTAGTAATGGGTATCTAGAGTCAGCTTCTACTTATATGCTGTGAGAAGCAGTGTTGCACTGAACTTGGCCATTTGGCTAGAATTTTTATAGAATATGTTTCTCAAATTGAGGTTTTTAGGTTACATAAAACTTTCTACATGCTAGGCACAACAGTAACCACTTTAAAATATCAACTTTTTTCATTCCTATAGTCATATAGATACTATTATTATCTCCACTTTGCAGAAGATAAATTTAGGCTCAGAAAGGTTAAGTAACTTTCTTGAAGTCACACAGTTCTAAGCAGTTGGAATCCAGGCCCTCTGAATTCAGAGCCTGTACTTAGCCTCTAATCTCTCCTGCCTCATGGGATAGGTATCTTTGGAATTTTGATAAGATACTGCCAACTTATCCTCCAAAAAGATTGTATCATCTATATTTTCATCAGATGAATTTGAGAGTTCACCCTTTTCCTCATTTCTTTACAAAAACTATGTTCTTTAAAAGCTTTTTTGCAGTGGAGGAGAATAGATACATGTATATGTATGACTGAGTTGATTTTCTTGGACTTGAAACTATCACAGCATTGCTAATTGGCTACCCTCAATATAAAAAAAGGTTAAATATTTTGTAGTAGACCTAAGTATCTCAGAGACTGACCAAATCCTATTACTCTCTATTTACTGTACAATGAAGGCTTATTTTGTGTTTCCACATTATATGCTCATATGGATCTAAGTGGCCAAAACATTTAATTAAATGGACTATTCATACAGTCTCATTTCCTGGCTGGTCATCTGTACCAGTGGTAACTGTAGCATCCACTCCATGGCTGTGACCCTGATTCTCAAAAAAAAGAGAACATTTATTTAAATCAAAACTATGCTCAGACTAATGATTTAAAATCTTTTAAAAATTTTTTTATAAAAAAGTAATTCAAGCTTATTTGCAAGCAATAGAGAAATGAGAATTGAAGGTTTCCTCTCTCCTTCTTCAATCCCACTCCTTAGAGGTAAATGCTGTTAGCATGGTATGTATTTTTACACACACACACACACACACACACACAATTTGTTTTTACAATAATGGAATTATATTGAACAAACTTTTTATACTCTGTTTTTGTGCACAACAAAATATTGTACATGTTGCTCTATCTCATTCTTTAGAGAACTGTGCTATACACAACCACACAGGTGTGCCATGATTTATTTACATATTTATCTTAGTAATGGGTATCTAGAGTCAGCTTCTACTTATATGCTGTGAGAAGCAGTGTTGCACTGAACTTGGCCATTTGGCTAGAATTTTTATAGAATATGTTTCTCAAATTGAGGTTTTTAGGTTACATAAAACTTTCTACATGCTAGGCACAACAGTAACCACTTTAAAATATCAACTTTTTTCATTCCTATAGTCATATAGATACTATTATTATCTCCACTTTGCAGAAGATAAATTTAGGCTCAGAAAGGTTAAGTAACTTTCTTGAAGTCACACAGTTCTAAGCAGTTGGAATCCAGGCCCTCTGAATTCAGAGCCTGTACTTAGCCTCTAATCTCTCCTGCCTCATGGGATAGGTATCTTTGGAATTTTGATAAGATACTGCCAACTTATCCTCCAAAAAGATTGTATCATCTATATTTTCATCAGATGAATTTGAGAGTTCACCCTTTTCCTCATTTCTTTACAAAAACTATGTTCTTTAAAAGCTTTTTTGCAGTGGAGGGAGAATAGATACATGTATATGTATGACTGAGTTGATTTTCTTGGACTTGAAACTATCACAGCATTGCTAATTGGCTACCCTCCAATATACAACAAAAGGTTAAATTGTTTTTGACAATTTATGGTTAAAAAAATGGTATCATATTATTGTTTTAATTTATAATTAGTGCAATAATAACATTCATAAATCTCAACTTTTATGAGACCTTTAATAAAATACATGAAAGAATACTTCATCATTTCCAGATTATCATCCAAGAGCAGTGAAGCCCACACACAGTTTTTTTAGGAGATGCTGACAGCATGGTGTACACATGGCTTCCATGTTTGTCGTGGTTCCAAAGCTTTCTTTTGAGGTTACTTTCTTTTTTCTTTTGGATAAACTTTTCCCAGAGGGCCTGGTGAGCAAAGGTTTTTTAAAAATATAGCTTGAACTATTTCTTGAGAAATCCAGGAACTCATTTACAATGTGGTCCTCAGATTCACAACACATAGTTTGTGAGAGGGTGTGCCCGAAGCAGTTAGGAAAAGCAAAATAGCATTTTAAGAGTGAGGGATTTAGCAGGAAGATCTGACCCAACAAGTAGAAACTCTTTTAAAGGTTCAATCAAGTTTATTCCCATCACATTCCTCTGGAATGCCGAACAGGCACATGCTTTGTCAATGAAAATTATTTTCAAACTCATTGATGTTTTGTTTGGCAAGAATCATTTCTTTGAACAATTTCTTATTAATCATTTATGATTTTTCACTTCTGGCAGTGTTATCATCCACTGCATGTTTATAGAAGAGCCAGACTTTAACCTTATTCAGTTTTAATTTGTTTTTTCCTTGAGAATGTAATTTGGAAAAAATAAGCCAATATATTTATAACCAAATTTCAGACCTCCAACATTATAGGAGGTAAGAAAAGTGAACACAGTGAAATTCTATCATCCTTGTTTTGAGAGAATAAGTAGATACCCACCTTACTAGTCATGTCATTTAGCTTTCTCCATCTTTTTGTCATTTTCTGTTTCTGGGGGCAAGATTTATCTGTGGTAATCCACATATGAATGTCAACACTCAGTGTCATAATGGAGAACTTGCCTCCCAGACAAATAGCTCACTGTAGTTCTAAGATTCTATCTTCCCATAGGTGCTGCCTCAAATTGTCTTGGTCAAACCGCCTGTGTTCTTGTTTAGTCACTAGGTTGGCTACCCTCCAATATACAACAAAAGGTTAAATTGTTTTTGACAATTTATGGTTAAAAAAATGGTATCATATTATTGTTTTAATTTATAATTAGTGCAATAATAACATTCATAAATCTCAACTTTTATGAGACCTTTAATAAAATACATGAAAGAATACTTCATCATTTCCAGATTATCATCCAAGAGCAGTGAAGCCCACACACAGTTTTTTTAGGAGATGCTGACAGCATGGTGTACACATGGCTTCCATGTTTGTCGTGGTTCCAAAGCTTTCTTTTGAGGTTACTTTCTTTTTTCTTTTGGATAAACTTTTCCCAGAGGGCCTGGTGAGCAAAGGTTTTTTAAAAATATAGCTTGAACTATTTCTTGAGAAATCCAGGAACTCATTTACAATGTGGTCCTCAGATTCACAACAATAGTTTGTGAGAGGGTGTGCCAAGCAGTTAGGAAAAGCAAAATAGCATTTTAAGAGTGAGGATTTAGCAGGAAGATCTGACCCAACAAGTAGAAACTCTTTTAAAGGTTCAATCAAGTTTATTCCCATCACATTCCTCTGGAATGCCGAACAGGCACATGCTTTGTCAATGAAAATTATTTTCAAACTCATTGATGTTTTGTTTGGCAAGAATCATTTCTTTGAACAATTTCTTATTAATCATTTATGATTTTTCACTTCTGGCAGTGTTATCATCCACTGCATGTTTATAGAAGAGCCAGACTTTAACCTTATTCAGTTTTAATTTGTTTTTTCCTTGAGAATGTAATTTGGAAAAAAAATAAGCCAATATATTTATAACCAAATTTCAGACCTCCAACATTATAGGAGGTAAGAAAAGTGAACACAGTGAAATTCTATCATCCTTGTTTTGAGAGAATAAGTAGATACCCACCTTACTAGTCATGTCATTTAGCTTTCTCCATCTTTTTGTCATTTTCTGTTTCTGGGGGCAAGATTTATCTGTGGTAATCCACATATGAATGTCAACACTCAGTGTCATAATGGAGAACTTGCCTCCCAGACAAATAGCTCACTGTAGTTCTAAGATTCTATCTTCCCATAGGTGCTGCCTCAAATTGTCTTGGTCAAACCGCCTGTGTTCTTGTTTAGTCACTAGGTTGTGTCTAACTCTTTTGTGATTCCATGGACTGTAGCCCACCATGCTCCTCTAAGGGATTTCCTAGGCAAGAATACTGGAGTGGGTTGCCACTTACTTCTTCAGTATATCTTCCTGACCTAGGGATCAAACTCTTGTCTCCTGCATTGTAGGCGGGTTCTTTGTCACTGAGCCATAGGCATACTAAAAATACATTCAGGAGTAGATGAAGGAGTTTGGCACATATTATTTTTATATACTGGGGACAATATTGGACAGTGCTTCCTCTGGCTGTGAGCAGCCTGTGGGTCCCCAAGGAGCATTTCACCAGGCTTCCGCTTAAATGTTGTTTATACATGGCCATTGATTTGCTTTACCAAGAGCTGCCAATCCAATGGAATTAGCTCCACCTGTCAAGCAATTCCACCTTTTCCTCAGCCAGGTGACCAGCACAGAAGCTGGGAGAGCAGTGGGGAGAATGGTCATGCTGGCAATCTACTGCAGAGTCAGCATTACCTGGCGCTTGTTATAAATGGCGATTCCTTGTCTCACCCTCTGTCTCCTGGAGATTTAGGAGTATGAGAATCCCTGCTTTCATTTAATATATCAGAATCTTCCACTTTTTCTTCTCTATATTTCTATTATCTCTTTTTACCCCTGCAATGTTTTCTCAACATGGATTTCCTTTCTAAATAGTTTTGAACTGTCCTGTGGCCAGGGTTCACTCCCATGAGTGGTACGCTGACCAAGGCTTAAAAATGGGCTCAGGAGGAGAGGGCCTTGATGTGCAGCCTTTCACAGTTTCTGGGGTGTAAATACTCCAACCAGGGCTGACTGCAAGCTACTCGCATGATCTTACTGCACACTGAGTTAAGAAGAGATGTGCATAATTGCTCTCCAGAGTGGGTGTGAGTGGCTCTTACACCCTGTGGTGAGGTACCAATAATCCTGTAGGTATTGGCTTGGATTTAACTCACTGGGGATTTAGATGGGTTTACATGCAAAATTGGAGTCATTATTTGCAGGCCATTTGTTGAATCATTAAATACTTTTGATCATTAAGGCGACTGAAATATTCAGTTGATATATGTTAAGATCACTGGAAAGATTCAATATCAGTTTACAACTGGCATCTGGGGTGTGCTACACATGTAATAGATTGAAAACCATGCCTATATTTGATGTTTTTCTTTGCATGCCCTGTCGAATTACTTATTTTGCAGAAGGTAAGCCCTAAAAAGACATCAACTTTGTTTTAGTCATCATTTCGTCTTTCTTATACTCAGAACTGCCCCTAAATAGGAATAGAGATGCAGACATTGAGAATGGACTAGTGAACACAGCAAGGGAAGGCGAAGGCAGGACGAACTTAAAGAGTAGCATTGATATCTATACACAACTGTGTGTAAAACAGAGAGCTAGCGGGAAGCTGCAGTATAGCAGAGGAAGCTCAGCCTGGTGCTCTGAGATGACCTAGAGGGGGGAGCTGGGGGTTGGAAAGGAGGCTCAGTTGTTCAGTTGCTAAGTCATATCCGATTCTTTGTGACCCCATGAATTACAGCACACCTGGATTCCTTGTCCTTCACTGTCTCCCAAAGTTGTATGTATACTTATAGTTGATTCACATTGTTGCATAAGAGAAACTAACACAACAGCATAAAGCAATTATCCTCCAATTAGAAAATATATCTTGTGATAAACCATAATAGAAAAGGATATTAAAAAAAGGTATAATATGTATAACTGAATCATTTTGCTATTTAACTGGAATTAACAACATTGCAAATCAACTATACTTCAATAAAAATAAATAAGAAAAAAATTGTCCCCAAATGTTTGTTAAATTAATAAATTAATATTAATAACTATAGTAGTTTGCTAAGGCTACCATAACAAAATGCCACAGAGTGAGTGGCTTAAACAAAAAACACTGTTTTCTCACAGTTCTGCAGGCTGGAAGCCGAAGGTCAAGGTGTTGGCAGGTTTTTGTTTCTTTCGAGGTCTCTCTCCTTGGCAGGCAGAGGGCTACCTTCTTGCCGTGTCCTCTTGTGACTGTTTGTCTGGTTTCTCTGTGTGTGTCCAAACCTCCCCTTCTATAGGGACACCAGTCACATTGGATTAGGGTCTGCCCCTAATAGCTTCATTTAGCTTTCTTTCTTTGAAGACCTTATCCCCAAACACAATTACATGCTGAGGTACATGTGAATTTGAGGGGACCCAATTCAATCTGTACTAATTGCTGTCAAACTTTCTATATCTTAAGGCTCTATTAGCACAGTAAAAATGTCAAAACTGAAAGAGAAAACAAAACCTCATCACTTGTATACCTGAAGTCTATTATACATATGCCTCTATACTTGCCTTGATATGTTAACTTGTATTGATTGTAAAATGGATACAATCTCATCTGAGAAATTACAAATCAATCACACAAATTGCAGAAATCTCTCTCCAACCCCTCCCCTTTCTCATAGTTATTCTTGGCACATAAGGTTTAGTTTCTGCTGAGTGAGTTAGAAGAACAGGAGAGATGTAAATGTAATTAGCTTGCATATATAGAAAAATAAGATATTGGACTTTATAATGCATATATGTACATGAGTATGTTTATGTGAGGGTGTAGACTGATGTACTGTAAAAATAAGGTTTGAGAATTTTATGCTAGCACATACTTTCACTTGAGGAAAGACACTGTTGAGGAGATTCAACCACAAAAGAAAAAAATGTCAGCACTGATCACATTTCTAACACAACAGCATAAAGCAATTATCCTCCAATTAGAAAATATATCTTGTGATAAACCATAATAGAAAAGGATATTAAAAAAAGGTATAATATGTATAACTGAATCATTTTGCTATTTAACTGGAATTAACAACATTGCAAATCAACTATACTTCAATAAAAATAAATAAGAAAAAAATTGTCCCCAAATGTTTGTTAAATTAATAAATTAATATTAATAACTATAGTAGTTTGCTAAGGCTACCATAACAAAATGCCACAGAGTGAGTGGCTTAAACAAAAAACACTGTTTTCTCACAGTTCTGCAGGCTGGAAGCCGAAGGTCAAGGTGTTGGCAGGTTTTTGTTTCTTTCGAGGTCTCTCTCCTTGGCAGGCAGAGGGCTACCTTCTTGCCGTGTCCTCTTGTGACTGTTTGTCTGGTTTCTCTGTGTGTGTCCAAACCTCCCCTTCTATAGGGACACCAGTCACATTGGATTAGGGTCTGCCCCTAATAGCTTCATTTAGCTTTCTTTCTTTGAAGACCTTATCCCCAAACACAATTACATGCTGAGGTACATGTGAATTTGAGGGGACCCAATTCAATCTGTACTAATTGCTGTCAAACTTTCTATATCTTAAGGCTCTATTAGCACAGTAAAAATGTCAAAACTGAAAGAGAAAACAAAACCTCATCACTTGTATACCTGAAGTCTATTATACATATGCCTCTATACTTGCCTTGATATGTTAACTTGTATTGATTGTAAAATGGATACAATCTCATCTGAGAAATTACAAATCAATCACACAAATTGCAGAAATCTCTCTCCAACCCCTCCCCTTTCTCATAGTTATTCTTGGCACATAAGGTTTAGTTTCTGCTGAGTGAGTTAGAAGAACAGGAGAGATGTAAATGTAATTAGCTTGCATATATAGAAAAATAAGATATTGGACTTTATAATGCATATATGTACATGAGTATGTTTATGTGAGGGTGTAGACTGATGTACTGTAAAAATAAGGTTTGAGAATTTTATGCTAGCACATACTTTCACTTGAGGAAAGACACTGTTGAGGAGATTCAACCACAAAAGAAAAAAATGTCAGCTGTCACATTTCTGAGATTAGTTTTTGTTTTGAACACCTCTATTGGTCTTTCATTTATTTATTTTCATCCATCTTTGGTCTCTGGCCTGTGTGGGCCTCCCATTGCAGTGGCCTCTCTCCTTGCAGAGCACTGGCTCTGGGTGCATGCGCTCCAGAGCTCTGGCTTGGTAGTTGGACACATCGGTCCAGCCGCTCCGCGGCACATGGGATCTTCCCAGGCCAGGGATCGAACTGACACCCCTTTCACTGCAAGGCGGTGTCTTTACCCACTGGACCACCAGGGAAGCCCTGAGATTAGGTTTTGATTTGATGACTATCAGAACCATAGGAAAGAAGTTTAGAGTGTGCCCAGTCTATTGGGCCTTTGGTGTGTCTCTTAATTGGGGCAGTGCAGACTCTAAAGAGCTGAAATATTCTTGGTTGGGAAATGGCTTTATTTTGGTCAGATCTCTGGCCAACTGTGAGAGTAACACATCACTCTGAAGTCCAGCTTCTGCTTTTTTTTTTAAATTGACATTCTGTCATTTTAAGTCCTGTGGTGACAGGAGTGAATCATAACACCAAGTTTTAATTTCATACCATAGGTCTTGTTAGGTTAGGCATAAAGGTAGGTTACCTTTAAGGATCCTGATCAGACTTTTAAAGATTATTTATCTTATTGTCTCATTGTTTTTTAAGTTGATGTTCTCTTTTGATTAGTAAACTTTTTTTTTTTTTTTAGAAAACTTCAAAATAATTTCAACATGCCTAGAGGGCATATGTTCTTGTAATAAACTAGCATGACTAGGTGGTTCTTGGCAAATAGCCTAGCACAGCAAGGCATGCTGTTACTACAGTTACACACATCCTAGTGTATGTCTTATTACGTAATTGTTCTTCTCATTCAGAGATGCAGCTGAAAGCAGTTACATAAGTCCTGTTCATTTCTTGGGGAACCTAAAAGGTGGAATTAAAGAAGAGTCAAACTCAGAGGCATGGAGACAGCTGTTTCTTAGACGGAATGTTGCATCTCTTGATAGACTGTTGAACTATGCTCTCAGGAGACTGAATCAGCACTTTTTTGTCTTTTTATCCCAATTGTAACAATAACAGCATCTGTAATTTGTGTATTTAGTTTTGTTTTAAACATTTTTCTTATGGTAAAATTGAGTTATACAATGGTGATATCTTCTGCCTCACGACTTCAAAACCTATTTTGTGTGTCTAGAAGTGTGATACATTTTTTGTTTGACATTTATTTATTTAATATATTTCTTTTTGGCTATGCTGGGTCTTCACTGCTGCATGCTGTAGTTGCAGAGAGCAGGGCCTACTGTTCACTGTGGTACATGAGCTTCTCATCGTGTTGGCCTTTCTTGTTTTGGAGCACAGGCTCAATAGTGTGCCACACAGGTTTAGTTGACCTGTGCATGTGGAATCTTCCTGGACCAGGGGTCCAACTCAATCCTTTGCATTGGCAGGCATATTCTTATCCACTGCGCCACCAGGGAAGTCTGTGACACATCTTAAGGGAGTAAAATAAAGGCTACTGACTCCAAAAAGAAACAAGAGGAGGACGAAAATTGCTTCTATTAGGTAAGGCAGCTCTCAAAGTCAGTGCTAGTGAGGAGAGCTAGCTATACAAATGGGCTTGCCTGGGGTCAAACTATCGTGGAGACTGAAGGGTGGTCTTTTTTTTTAACTTTTATTTTACTTTTAACTTTTACAGAGTTTTGTTGTTTACAGACATATGTGTTCTCAGATCAGTCATATGTATATCCCTGCCATCCCACCCCTCCAGACCGTCATACAGCACCCGTGAAGGATCTGCTTTTCTCACAGAGCAATGACTATAGCTATTTTCTTCACATATGATAGTACAGGCCTTCATGCTACTTCCTTTACACCTCTCACCCACTATTCCTGAAGGGTCTTCTGATGAAGGGTTTTGGGTTTGGTATGCAGTGCTGTGGAGAGAGAATTCTGGAAGCAGTGTGAGAATTTTCAACATGCCCCATGGAGATTCTCCAATTGAGAATGTGGGATTTCTCCTGAGATGTGTGAGGAGCCATGTAACAATAGTGACTACTCATTTTTTTTTGAATGAATGACTTATTAATGAGAAGACAACCTGCCATCTTTTTTCGTCTTATTCCAATAGCTTCTCAAATCCCAAGGGAGCTTCGAATATCATTGAGTTCCTCAGCAGCTTCATGTCAGGTCAAAATGACAAGAATTTGGTTTGGAAAGAGCAAGCTGTCTTCCTGGATGATGAGGAGTCCCTAGATACCAGTGCCTTCTCTTGAGAATGCATCTGAAATCACGCCCACTGATATTCTTCTACCAGAGGGTATTCTGAATCACTGAAAAAGAGAAAGCTAAGGATGGAACTAACTACTGATTCTTTTGGCTATGCTGGGTCTTCACTGCTGCATGCTGTAGTTGCAGAGAGCAGGGCCTACTGTTCACTGTGGTACATGAGCTTCTCATCGTGGTGGCCTTTCTTGTTTTGGAGCACAGGCTCAATAGTGTGCCACACAGGTTTAGTTGACCTGTGCATGTGGAATCTTCCTGGACCAGGGGTCCAACTCAATCCTTTGCATTGGCAGGCATATTCTTATCCACTGCGCCACCAGGGAAGTCTGTGACACATCTTAAGGGAGTAAAATAAAGGCTACTGACTCCAAAAAGAAACAAGAGGAGGACGAAAATTGCTTCTATTAGGTAAGGCAGCTCTCAAAGTCAGTGCTAGTGAGGAGAGCTAGCTATACAAATGGGCTTGCCTGGGGTCAAACTATCGTGGAGACTGAAGGGTGGTCTTTTTTTTTTTTTAACTTTTATTTTACTTTTAACTTTTACAGAGTTTTGTTGTTTACAGACATATGTGTTCTCAGATCAGTCATATGTATATCCCTGCCATCCCACCCCTCCAGACCGTCATACAGCACCCGTGAAGGATCTGCTTTTCTCACAGAGCAATGACTATAGCTATTTTCTTCACATATGATAGTACAGGCCTTCATGCTACTTCCTTTACACCTCTCACCCACTATTCCTGAAGGGTCTTCTGATGAAGGGTTTTGGGTTTGGTATGCAGTGCTGTGGAGAGAGAATTCTGGAAGCAGTGTGAGAATTTTCAACATGCCCCATGGAGATTCTCCAATTGAGAATGTGGGATTTCTCCTGAGATGTGTGAGGAGCCATGTAACAATAGTGACTACTCATTTTTTTTTGAATGAATGACTTATTAATGAGAAGACAACCTGCCATCTTTTTTCGTCTTATTCCAATAGCTTCTCAAATCCCAAGGGAGCTTCGAATATCATTGAGTTCCTCAGCAGCTTCATGTCAGGTCAAAATGACAAGAATTTGGTTTGGAAAGAGCAAGCTGTCTTCCTGGATGATGAGGAGTCCCTAGATACCAGTGCCTTCTCTTGAGAATGCATCTGAAATCACGCCCACTGATATTCTTCTACCAGAGGGTATTCTGAATCACTGAAAAAGAGAAAGCTAAGGATGGAACTAACTACTGATTCTGTTCTTGGTAGCAGTGAGATGGTGGACCATAAGATCCTTGAGGACAAGGACTGCGGCAGTAATTTTGCATTGCCAAGGTCAAACCCAGAACTTGATATACAGGAGTTGCTTAAGATATGATGTTATTTCTGCTGGTTATAGTTAATTATAGGGAGCAACTTGGTTTGGTCACAGTGCTCAGATACTTGGTCAGATATGTCTGAATGTTGCCATGAAAGTATTTTTAAAATATGACTAATATTTATGACAGTAAACTTTGAGTAAAACAGACTACTGTTTAATCTTATGGGCCTTAGTGTAAGTGGGCATCATTTGATCAGCTGAAGGCCTTAAGAGGAAGATTTACCTCCCTTGAGAAAGAGAGAATTCTGCCATCAGATGGCCTTCAGACTTGACCTGCAGTATCAGTTCCTCCCTAGGTGTCCAGCCTGCTGACAGATCCTGCAGAACTTGAATTTGCTAGTCTCTAGGATTTCACGGGCTAATTCTGAATGAATGAATGAAGGCCTCCCACATCTTTGCTTGACTCTGGGGCCCTTTCTCCACTCCCCTAATTCCAGCAGGGAAGATTACTCTACCAAGTTAAAATGTCGAATCTTTGTCCTAAAATCCCAGTCTTTCCTCTAAATAGACAGTTAAAGCCCTTATAATAACAAGGATACCAAGACAAGAGAAAGATGATTTGGGAACTTGAGATGGTGGGGGAAGAGAATTTGTTGTAGAGTTCTTAGAATTCTTGACTTTCTATTTACTACCAATGGCCAGTGTAAAATTCGTTGACTTGATTTAAGTGCCTTTGCTGGGTTCACAGTCCCATGACAGCTGCCACCAGCAGCTCACCCTGCTGTGGCCTAGAGAAGCTGAAGACCACTTTTCAGCCTGATGTGATTTCTAACAGCTGAGGTATTAAAACACTGAAAACGGGTTTATAATGGAAATGCTGACAGACTATTAACTATAGCAGCACTGCTCTAATAAATGGAATGGCCTGTCATAATCTCTAGTTCATAAATATGCAAATACAAACTGGGGATCACGCCCACTGATATTCTTCTACCAGAGGGTATTCTGAATCACTGAAAAAGAGAAAGCTAAGGATGGAACTAACTACTGATTCTGTTCTTGGTAGCAGTGAGATGGTGGACCATAAGATCCTTGAGGACAAGGACTGCGGCAGTAATTTTGCATTGCCAAGGTCAAACCCAGAACTTGATATACAGGAGTTGCTTAAGATATGATGTTATTTCTGCTGGTTATAGTTAATTATAGGGAGCAACTTGGTTTGGTCACAGTGCTCAGATACTTGGTCAGATATGTCTGAATGTTGCCATGAAAGTATTTTTAAAATATGACTAATATTTATGACAGTAAACTTTGAGTAAAACAGACTACTGTTTAATCTTATGGGCCTTAGTGTAAGTGGGCATCATTTGATCAGCTGAAGGCCTTAAGAGGAAGATTTACCTCCCTTGAGAAAGAGAGAATTCTGCCATCAGATGGCCTTCAGACTTGACCTGCAGTATCAGTTCCTCCCTAGGTGTCCAGCCTGCTGACAGATCCTGCAGAACTTGAATTTGCTAGTCTCTAGGATTTCACGGGCTAATTCTGAATGAATGAATGAAGGCCTCCCACATCTTTGCTTGACTCTGGGGCCCTTTCTCCACTCCCCTAATTCCAGCAGGGAAGATTACTCTACCAAGTTAAAATGTCGAATCTTTGTCCTAAAATCCCAGTCTTTCCTCTAAATAGACAGTTAAAGCCCTTATAATAACAAGGATACCAAGACAAGAGAAAGATGATTTGGGAACTTGAGATGGTGGGGGAAGAGAATTTGTTGTAGAGTTCTTAGAATTCTTGACTTTCTATTTACTACCAATGGCCAGTGTAAAATTCGTTGACTTGATTTAAGTGCCTTTGCTGGGTTCACAGTCCCATGACAGCTGCCACCAGCAGCTCACCCTGCTGTGGCCTAGAGAAGCTGAAGACCACTTTTCAGCCTGATGTGATTTCTAACAGCTGAGGTATTAAAACACTGAAAAACGGGGTTTATAATGGAAATGCTGACAGACTATTAACTATAGCAGCACTGCTCTAATAAATGGAATGGCCTGTCATAATCTCTAGTTCATAAATATGCAAATACAAGACTGGGGATTTGCTCCAAAGGATGTCTCTATAATTTTAACTGACCTTTACTGATACCAAATGAGCCTGTTGCTTCTGTTTTTGTACATTGGATATAAAGTACAGGAAATCCAGTAGCCTGTTGGCCTAAAGTATATAAAGTTGAAACTGCCAGCTACTAAACTCTGGGCTTCCATTCCATTTCTCTTCACATTCACACTCTTTATTGACATTTTCATTTTTTTTCCCCAGGGGGTGGAAGCTGAGTGGGGGCAAAATCAAACATTGTTCATCCCTGCCCCGCCCCCGCCCCCGGCCCCCACATTATTCCCACATGTCACTGTCCCTGCCTGGCCAAAATTCATGGATTGCCTCAAGGACAAACAGGCCATCCACACTGAATTATAAATTTGAGTTTCATCCAGTTTTCCGCTTTTTGGACCAAATGGGCAGCAAATCCAGTGACTTCATATTTAATAACCTAGATGTCATTTGTCCCGTGTCTTTCAGCACAGAGTAAAGAGTTGGATGGCTAGCAGTTTTGCAGATTTTTCCCCCTAATTATTTTAAGCTATTCAGCCTGGTATCCGAACTATTGATGCCGAGCCAAATTGCCAGCAGGGGAGAGATCTGTCCAATCCAGGAGCTAAATGAGTCACTGAGAGTCAATCTGTTTTTCCCTCGCTGCTGGGGTTTCCTAGGGCCCCGGCCTTTCTGCTGCCGTCCCACACAGAGCTGCAGGCTGGGCCTCAGTGGCCTCTTTACCTCCATCTCCTGCCTGGTTCCCAGCAGCTGGCGATGCCCGGTTGGCCTTGGAAATTCAGGGCCTTCCTCACAGTGCAGTGGAGGCCTTGCTTTGGCAGAAAATGAAGACATCTTGGCCTTGTTGCATTTGTCACTCTAGTAGCAAGCATGTCGGGCATTGAGAAAGGAAAGGGAGACACAGAAACCGAACGTGTCAGAGAGATGCCATGCTAGTTCACTGCCTCCTAGATAGAAAAAATGGAGCAGAAGGGGTGTATGGTTGTGTTGGAGGTGGTGGCAGGAAGGAAGCCACTAACCTAAGCCAGAGACTGCGGGAGTGGTAGCACATTAAACAACAGTCCTATCTTGTTTTCAACTGAGACATTTTGTTTCTAACAGTATTTACTAATAAGTGAAATCCTTGAATTCTTCCTGGTAGGGTTCGTATTCAATTACACAAACACATGCAGCCGATTTAAGATTAAGATAACTGATATTTCATGGTCAATGATTAAATTAGCGGACACAGCTCTATCCTGAACTTTGCCACCAGGATGGACATTTTTATCCGGTGTGCATTGAGGACTGTGGGTTATCTAAGCGGAGTTGAGCCTTTACTCTTTGAAACTCAGTTGCCATCAAGGAGCTATGTTCTCTGCAAATGTAGACAGGAGTTAGTGTGGAATTCAGAAAACAACCACAGATCATTCTATTGTAGTACTGAACTGCCCTCGGAGTGTTCAAGAATTAGAGAACTCAGGAGTTCCTTAAGAAACAAAGGGACAGACAGAGAGTTGAATAAAATGATTGATTAATTGATATACTATAATTTTCAGATCTGAGCCCCAAACCTTAAAACAAGGAAATTGGTTTCTTTGTTTTGTTTCTGTTTTTTTCTGTTTCATTGTGAAGTCTCAGAGGAAGGAGAGCTTTGTTCCTGATGGGGCAGTCAGTTCCATTTATGTAGCTCCAATAGAACTCACCTTTTTTACATACTCATGGTGCTTTTTGGTCTCCCTTTTCTCAGCTAGTAAGGTGACAAGGGCAGTTAGAGAAAAGAGATTTCTGAAACACAGAAAGATTTCTCACTGAAATCAGGCATGTACAATATTCATGAATCACTTTTCTTTTTTCCCTGTGGTCACTCCTGTGATGGGGTCAACGCCTTCATTTAGGTTTTGTAGTGGGTTTCTGGATTCCAGCGTTCCAGAAAGTTCTGGGAAGCACTCCCACCATCTTAGTCAGAAGTAATTAACTGAAAAATAAAGGCCCCTCACTCTCTCTTTACATTTTGAACCACAGATCATCAACTAACACCAAGCAGGAAACACCAGCTTTCAGATCATTAGTACAAAGCATCTTCTGCAGGAGGCAATAAAATGTTGCTTTATGTAACTCAGTTACACTGCTTTCAGAAAGCAAGAATCTCCCTGAAAAGAAATTTACATGAAAACAGTCCCATTGTCTGAGAACTTAGCAAAGGGGTTTGATAGAGATTTAAAAAAATAAATCTTTATCACTGCCTGAGAAACTTGGTTACATATAAAGAACTCCATTGCACTTATTTTTTCAATGTGTAAAATACAGAGTTGTTTAAAAATTTTTTTTAAGCTCCAAACTTCTTCCTAAACTTCAAAGTCTTCTATAATGAATGTCCTACAGAGAGTTTAGAGATTTTCAGCTTAACATTATGAGCATCACTCATTTCTAGTTAAGAAAACTGGACATAACAACCACAAAAACGGAGACAACTCCAAGTATTTTGAACAACGTAAAATGTTTTGCCCATGGGTGTAGTTTTTAGGGGCCTCATGGGGATACACACCCCTCAGTGCTCAATCAGCAGAAGATGAGGGTCTACGTGTCTCAACTGGTGTTGACTGCCTCTCTACTCCCTGGTGCTAGGAATCTGGATAGGTCCATTACTGCATGTTCAAACAATGGATCGCCTGTGCCAGGAATCTGATTTCCATAGAAGTACATGAAGGGGATGGGTAAGGAATAGGGTGTAGGAACAAATGTGACATTTCCTTTAGATTTTTGCTTTCTGTGAGTTTTTTTTTTTTTTTTTTTTTTTGCATCTACTACCTAGCTTTTGGCTTTGGTTCCTTTGTTGTCTTTTCCTTCTAATTCATTGTGGGAGATGATCAAAGTATAGAGTTTCTTCTACCTCAGAGACTGGCATTTTTGCAGGCACAAATGAGATTCATTTTTAAGCACCAGTGTTTGAACACCAGGAATTCCTTTAATGATCATGCCAGACAATGTAGACTTGGAAATCAAACACTTTGGTTCCAGTTCTGTCATTTACCAGCTTTGACATTTTGGATGAGTCATTTTAATGTCATTTAAACTAATGCCTCAGTTTCCTCTTCTGTAAACAGAATTATCATTATCATCGTTTTCCCACTATCTCATCAAAAAACCCGAGCAAACTGTCATTCATTTATTTTCAACATATGTACATGTGAGTATATACTTTTTTATACAAGTACCATTGCACTATAAATTATATAAATTATAAAATACACAAAAATGGAAATCAAATAGTGAAATTATGAAATAAACAGAAATACATATTTTAATATTTTGTTCTCATCTTGCACAACTCATGGGGTATGTGACCCTACTTCAAAGAAATATAAATATATAACATGCTTAGTGAAGCTGAGTCCCCCTTAAACCAAATTTCCCTGCCAAGTTCATCATTATCCTCTCTATCCAAAACTTTATACTCTTTATTGTTCCTCCTCTGTTCCCTTTAGGAGGAGGAGTGACAAAGAAAAGAGGAGATTGTAACAAAGTAGGAAACTGCAGGGCCCTCCCAGAAACAAAACCGCCTCCATGATATGTCAGGTACTGCACCAGGCTCTATTTTGAGTACGAAGGTGTCTTTTGAACAAAGAGAAGCAAGTCATAGGGTCTGATAAAAATAAATAAATGTCTGACGCTCTCACGCAGGAACTTGGGATTTGTTAGGAAATTTGATATGAACCAAGTGGTATCTGAGCTAACACTTTTAAATTAGTGAGCATCAATTTTTTTCATTGGAAATTCTTTTATTATCTACAGTATAAAGCTTTGGAAAAAATCTTACAACAAAATATTGAAAAAATCAGTGAGCTAAAAGCATAACAGAAATTTGGATTCACCTTGACAAAAACACACAGTAAGCAGTTTTTGTTCTGTTTGGGTTATTCTGAATTCATGGGGTAGCCAGGCTTAGAGATTTCCTTTGTGTTCAGCCTTTTTTGACTGGCTTCTCTCTTCATGAGGCATTATATCTCCCTGTAGAGAGTGGTGATATTTAGGTGTGTATATGCTGTGTTGGGTATTTTGGTTTTCACCAATATCTGGTTCTCCTCTTCCTTTTGCACATAGAGAATACCACATTTCCTGAAAATTATGGAGATCTGTGACAGATTCTAGCTAATGAGTTGTAAACTGAAGCAGGATGATATGAGTTCTGAGTATAGGCATAGAAGGGTGCTGATGAGACACCCCTTGTCTCTTCTTCCTTCTGCTGTGGATACATGGCCAGATGGTGTGGCTTCATTCAACCTTGTCCCTGAGTACCATGTGAGCAGAGCATCTCACTAACTTGTGATGAATATGAACTAGAACAGAAAGATAAATAAATGCTTGTTTTGATAATCCACTGGGAGTTCAGGGCTAATTGGTTACCTCAGAATAACCCATCCAATCCTGGTAGTTGTAGGGTTTTGAGGTTTGTTTTTTTGGGGAAGAAGAGGTTATATCTAGATCTTTCTTGAAAGATCTTTTACTCTGAGAAACTGTAAATAAAGTACCAAGATTTGAAGCCATCAGGGGACTGAAGTGAGAGCAACTTATGAAAACATCAAGGAAAATGACTTAAATATCTGGAATAAAAATAAATGTCTTGTTGGCCAAGTTTGCATCATCAAAACCAAATGGTGGTTCTTTAAGGAATTCATCTATGGAATTTGAGCTGTGAGAAGACTTTTCCTTTATTAAGGAATGTGAAGGTGTCCATTCAAGCTTTTTAAAAGTAGGGAATAAAGGTGATTTTCCATATGAAGTTTTTAAGACCTTACAAAATGAAGAGTTTTTACCATGAAAATTTCTAGGACTAATGACCACTTAGGTCTCTGAGAAAGATATCCAGAAGAAAGAAACACAAAAGAATGGAAGCAAATGGAACTTGTCCAGCAAGCCCAAGAAAAACAACCAAAAAAAGTCATTTTCATTGGAAATTCTTTTATTATCTACAGTATAAAGCTTTGGAAAAAATCTTACAACAAAATATTGAAAAAATCAGTGAGCTAAAAGCATAACAGAAATTTGGATTCACCTTGACAAAAACACACAGTAAGCAGTTTTTGTTCTGTTTGGGTTATTCTGAATTCATGGGGTAGCCAGGCTTAGAGATTTCCTTTGTGTTCAGCCTTTTTTGACTGGCTTCTCTCTTCATGAGGCATTATATCTCCCTGTAGAGAGTGGTGATATTTAGGTGTGTATATGCTGTGTTGGGTATTTTGGTTTTCACCAATATCTGGTTCTCCTCTTCCTTTTGCACATAGAGAATACCACATTTCCTGAAAATTATGGAGATCTGTGACAGATTCTAGCTAATGAGTTGTAAACTGAAGCAGGATGATATGAGTTCTGAGTATAGGCATAGAAGGGTGCTGATGAGACACCCCTTGTCTCTTCTTCCTTCTGCTGTGGATACATGGCCAGATGGTGTGGCTTCATTCAACCTTGTCCCTGAGTACCATGTGAGCAGAGCATCTCACTAACTTGTGATGAATATGAACTAGAACAGAAAGATAAATAAATGCTTGTTTTGATAATCCACTGGGAGTTCAGGGCTAATTGGTTACCTCAGAATAACCCATCCAATCCTGGTAGTTGTAGGGTTTTGAGGTTTGTTTTTTTGGGGAAGAAGAGGTTATATCTAGATCTTTCTTGAAAGATCTTTTACTCTGAGAAACTGTAAATAAAGTACCAAGATTTGAAGCCATCAGGGGACTGAAGTGAGAGCAACTTATGAAAACATCAAGGAAAATGACTTAAATATCTGGAATAAAAATAAATGTCTTGTTGGCCAAGTTTGCATCATCAAAACCAAATGGTGGTTCTTTAAGGAATTCATCTATGGAATTTGAGCTGTGAGAAGACTTTTCCTTTATTAAGGAATGTGAAGGTGTCCATTCAAGCTTTTTAAAAGTAGGGAATAAAGGTGATTTTCCATATGAAGTTTTTAAGACCTTACAAAATGAAGAGTTTTTACCATGAAAATTTCTAGGACTAATGACCACTTAGGTCTCTGAGAAAGATATCCAGAAGAAAGAAACACAAAAGAATGGAAGCAAATGGAACTTGTCACAAGCAAGTCCCAAAGGAAAAATAACATTTGGGGCAAGAGCTCTCATTAAAAGTATATTGAAAAGCTCCAAGTATAACATTTTTCTTCACAGAGCTAATATACCATCACACAAGGTGAAATAATATCTTTACCTGCTAACTAAGAGACCTCATGGAATAAAAGCCCTATGAGCAGAGGCTATAATAAACATTCTGAGTTTGAAAGATAGTGACATTTCTCAGTCCCCTAAAGGCCTGGGAGCAGCGGGTGCATGGCAGAATCTCAGGATGACTTGTTGATCTGTGAGGCTCTTTTAAATGTACTTTTAAGGCTGCTTTCTTCCTAATCTTAAACACTTGACCTTTCAGTCTGATATTCTTCAGTATTATTAGATTAGATGATTAGTTATTAAATATACTATCTCCAGTAAATAGGTAATTGTATAATGCAATGGCCTTCAGCTTTTCCAGGCCATGTTCCCATGACATTTACAGTTAGAGCACTAAGTCCTTTTGTAGTGGGAATGTTTAACTCTTTCTGTGGGTAGCAGAATGTATAGGGATTTCCGTAGATCTCACATTCCTGTAGACCGAATGAAAGGCAGTCAAAAATGCAGAGTCTCACATGTTTTTGAGAGTTATAGGGCTCAGAGATCACAAAATTCTTTTTACATTTATGTTCACATAATAAGAATTAAAAAAAATACATAAGCCAACAGTTTCCCTGTGACATGCTAGGTGTAATTGACACAAGGTAGTTACTTATCAGGTTTAGGCTGGGTGCTTGAGAAAAGTTTATAGCGCTGTTCTGCAATCCAAAGCACACAAGTAGAAAAGTTTTAAAAGTCTCTATTGGTTTTTTTGCCAAATTTTTTCTGGTGTGAAAGAGGGGGGCTAGAGGAAGGAGGAAGAATAGTTGGGAAGACAGGATCTCACATGTTTTGGTCCCTTAATATGTGCCAAGCACTGTACCAGTTATTTTACATTCGAAGACTCATCTAACTGTCCGGGAAACAGAAACAAAGTTGTATTATTAGTCCTCATTTTGCAATTTGGGAATTTGAGGCTCAAATAAGTTGAACTAGCTCAAGATCAAACAGATGGAGTGGTTGAATTGGGATTTGAACTTGAATCTATTTTATTTCTAAGTTTCTGTATTTTTCTATTTCTCACTGTATTCCTTTTATTAACTGCTTACTATGTGTAAATGTGATGTTACTTCTGTTATGAAAGGGGAGGACATGTTCAGGAAAATGTATCTATCAATGATCCATCTGATGTTCTTTTTTTTGGGCCACTTCTGTTGATCTTTCATTTATTTATTTCCATCCATCTTTGTTCTTTGGCCTGTGTGGGCCTCCCATTGCAGTGGCCTCTCTTGCTGCAGAGCACCAGCTCTGGGCACATCCACTCCAGAGCTCCAGCTCGGTAGTTGGACACATCTGTCCAGCTGCTCCATAGCACATAGGATCTTCCCAGGCCAGGGATCGAACTGGCACCCTTGCACTGCAAGGCAGTGTCCTTACCCACTGGACCACCAGGGAAGCCCCATCTGATGTCTTTTTAATTGGGTATTTACTGTGTTCCTGACATCACACTGTGAAGAACACAAGAGATGTGTGCAGACACAGCTAAAGACCCTCCAATCAGAGGTCAAATTCAATTTGAGAAGGCAAAACAACATATACAAAACAATTCCTAAATTGGGTCCAATGAATGACAATTCGGTCCCTGGGTCAGGAAGATCCCGTAGAGAAGGAAATGGTAACCCGTTCCTGGAGAATTCCATGGACGGAGGACCCTGGACAGCTACAGTCCATAGAGTCACAAAGAGTTGGACATGACTAAGTGACTCGGCACACACAAAATGATGTCTAAAGTTTCACCAAGATCAAAGTAAGTATGGTGTGATAAGGGTCCCAGGGTCCAAGGGACTATTATCTCACAGTGTAGCCAAGATTTGGATAGAACAGGCTCTTTAGGTATGAAGTGTGGATGAGCCCCGGCCTGGCGTTTGTGTTTCAGGGTGACATGAGTCTGGTCAGGGAGGAGAACACAACTGTCTGATTGTCTTCCTCTTCCTCTCTGGACCTCCAGAGCATCTGGGCTCCTTTCATACTGCTTGAAGCACACTGAAGTTATTGACCACATGCACTGCATATGCGTCCACATTTTCCTGTGAGCACCTTGAGAATAGGGACTCATTGTATATATCTTCTTTTTCCCATTTCTTAAAGCTGTATATGGTCCCCATAAGTGTTCAGTAAATACTTGTGAAATGAATGGACAGAAAGATGGATGCTGGAGAAAAAATTGAATAATAGTAGGTAAAGACTAGAGCCAGATTGACACAGAGGCAAGGAAAAGGTTGAACCAGAGATGACACTAAAAAAAAGTCTTGATTGAGTACGTTAATGAGATAAACACAGTATTTCTGAAGGGGATTAGAATGGTGAGAAACAAGGAAAATGAAGGCAGTTAGAGCCTGCAGCAGTAAAATTAAGAAATGGGGAAAACGAAGAATTAGAATAGAAGTCAGGGAGCAGTGAGTAACAATATTTAGAAGTCTGATGTAAAGAGGAGAGGGCAGGAATCCTATAGGAGGAAATGTGGGATGCAGGGGAAGGATCTTGTTTTAGATAACAGAGAGCTACTTTTAGACACATTGCAGATTTTAAAAATAAACAGCTGTGTCGAATTTCTGGTGATTTTAGGTATTAATATCTATTAAAAAACTGTGGGAGTGTGGATGAGGATAGCTACACAGGTTCAAGCTTCTACCTGTTGGAGGAAAAGCCTACATGAGTCTGGGGGTGAATGATTGCCTCATAAACTCCTAGAGATTACAATTTCTGCCTGGAAGACATAGGCAGGATTTGAGGAATGAAACGATCCACTTGATTTAGTTCACCATGAGATCTCCTAGGGCCTTGATGTGTGATTTCAATCTCTGATTAATCAAATTAAATTCATTTTTGAAGCCTCTTGACTCATAGTTAGTGATTTGCAGATGTTCTGATAGGCTCCTAGTGCATCAGATTCCTATCCTGGTTAACTGGACCTGCTTCTCCTGTATTAGTGGGGTAGGAACAGAGAAATGTACACACACACACACACACACACACACACACAGTGTTCATACATCACCAGAGGATTCTATGCACTCAATACATAGCCAAAACAATGGTTAGTGTTCTTTTAATTTATTTTTATTTTCTCTTTATAGAGTTTTATTGTTTACTGCTATACACAAACCTAAACCAGTCATAGGTATACACTTGATCCCTCCCATTTGAACTTCCCTCCCATCTCTCTCCCCATCCCACCCCTCAAGGGTGTTGCATAGACCTTTTAAGTTTCCTTAGTTTTAGAAAACATTCACGTTGATTGTCTCTTTTACATATGGTAATATAAGTTTCCATGTCACTTTTTCCATACATCTTGCCCATTCCTCCCCCTACCATGTTCTCTATGTCTTATTCTCCACTGCTGTTCTGCATAAACATTTATCAGTATGGTTAGTGTTCTTATCATGCCACATGGCACCTGCCTACAGACAAGGAATACAAACCACATGACTCTTTACTAACATCAAGAACCAAGCCCAAACCATGACTCAGAACTTGAGACATTAGTAATTTCTCCTGGCCATTAAGGCATTTCTCTTTTTTTTTGGTGGTATAATTGACATATAACATGATATTTGTTTCAGGTGTACAACATAATGATTTGACACTTGCATATATTGTGCAATAATTACCACAATAAATCTAGTTAACATCTGTCACTATACTTAGTTATAAAAATTTTTTTCTTGTGAGAGCTTTTAAGATCTATGCTTTTAGCAACTTTCAAATATTCAATATAGTGTTATTAGCCACAGTCGGCCTGGTGTAGCTCACATGCCCTAGAGCAGCTCTTCTTTGAACTTGAAACAAACCCATAAATAAAGAGTCCCCTCCCCACCAGCATCCTGAAACAACTTGGTGGACAGAGAGTTCTGTATTTCATAGGAGATTCCTGCAGAGATTGCAGTAACTTTCCAAAAATAAAAGCACAAACGGTCCCCCTCATCCTTATTTGTTATGATAACTACAGGACCAAGAAGAAATGCATACCGTCCTGTGGGGGACAGAATGTACGAGAACTTGATTTTGCGCATTTACACAAGCATCATGGAGCAGAGCTGGCTCTGAATCCTACAGAGCTGCCTTGGCATGTTTACAGGACTCTGACCCACCTCGGTACATCAGGATGGTTTAAGGTTCGGGAAACAGGTTTCCCTACTGACAAATAGCATAATTAGTTGTAATGTCTTAAGTGAACATATTAGCCGGGGCTTTTAACTGTGCAAGCCTTGGCTTCCGCAATAACCACCTAATCTTGTGTGGAAGCTATCCCAGGCTTCACTTGAACACAGACACTGAGCGTCTACCTGCAGATAAAGCTCGGAATGAGCTTATTTATATTGTCCTTGTTAGTCATGCAGCCTGTGTGCAAACAAAACAACATTATTCTTATCTCCTTGGAAAGTTTAATTCATTAGCAATTAAAAGCTAGTGCAGAAAGAGGGCCAGGCATGGGGAGAAGTTCTTCCTAGCACAGCAGCCCTGGTCAGAGATTTGTGAAGGCAACTCTCACATATAACACTACCGTGATATTTGTTGAATTGTTTTTCACAAAGGCTTTGTCCAAGTAAGTATGATCCCGCTGCTGTAACTTAATAAGATAATGTCGCCAACAATCTCTTCAAAAGTACCCTGTTGAAACTTGCTGTCCTCAGGCTTTTGCCAGAGCCCATTCCTGCCACCTACTTCCTGTCTGCCTTGTTTTTAGGGGTGGCTGCCTCTGGGCTAGATTCATATTGTTGAAGAGCTCAGTTAAGGGTGGTCCTAGCAGCTGATGGGAGCCTCCTGAGCAAGTGAGTTCTACTTAAAACAGGGGTGAGCAAGCTCTTTATGACCTTAAGGTCAGGAAACTTCAAAACCACAAACCTGGATTGCTCCATCCAAAAGTCATGCTCAAGGCCAGGCGTCATATTGGGGGAAACTGGGGAAATGAAGGTGGGGCTGGAGAGAGGTACATGGGAACTGTCTGTACTTTCTGCTCAGGTTTCTGTAAAGCTAAATCAGTTCAAGGAAATAAAGTCTACTATGAAAAACAAACCAAAAGTCATACTCACCCGTGGTTCTGGGTTGTGAGAGGCCAAAACTGATTTGAAAAGGCTTTTTCTTCTTCACTGTAGGAGATAGAACAGGAAGAAGCCCAGAGATTTGGAAGGCTACACCCAGGACGGAGAATTAGCAATAAAAATGCTCTCTCCTCCAAGTTTCTGGAGGTCTCCCTGGGTAGAGTAGAAAGTGAGGCTTTACCTGTCTGGGAGGGGCTACTGGGCTTAATGCTACTTGAGTTTTTCCTGACTTTGGAGCAAACAATTCATGCATTTATCTGTAAGGTATTGCATGGGTGAACTTGATACTTCATTAAATGTTTTATTTTTCAACTGCTTAGCTTTATGTAGGTCAGCCTCTGTGCTGCTGAAAGAACTTGTCCTAAAAACAATAAAGAGTTTTGGAAATAGGTTGGATCTCAAATAAATAAGGTTAATACTGCAGTAATATGTTTTAGGTTAAAGGGGACTTCAGTCATCATCTGGTGCAAACCTTGCCTGCCCTTACGTGGGTATGAAAAGGTTAAATAATACAGCCCCAGCTGGGAGGGTAGTGGAAGTTTTAATCCCAGCTGCTGTCCCTGGGGGTGAGGAGGAGATATTTGATAGTCCAAAGCAGAAAGTAAATATAGAGTAAATTACTTCCATGTAATTGGGGAGATTATTTCAACTAGATTGCAACTTGGAAATGGATTGCTTCTTTTCAAAACGTAGGATGACTTGTATATCTCCTAGGGTGGCTTCAAGGTAGTACCGAGGGAGCACACAATTCTTGGCTTTGGGGGGCAGCTGGAGCTAGTATCTTTTATAAAGTCAAAGCAGCACATCTTTGATCCTTGCGTTACTCAGATCTGTGCAATAGTTAAGAGGAGCAGAAATATAGACAGGCAGCAGTCTATATTGTCTGCCATGACCAACAGTAATATACCACCTTAAAAATCTGAACTGTGAGTCCTTACACAGAAAACTCTTTGCAATTAATATAATTGCCCTTGTTCAAGGAAATGGTCAATTTAATCTGAAATGGTGTGGAAAAGCATGGGAGGGAATCTGTGTGAGACACCTAAAAGAACTATTATACGTTTACTCATACAATGAACCTGTTTTCCTAGTAGTTTCCATACTTTGGTTCCAGTGCTCTTTCTTGAAGCCAATATGGATAGTCTCCAATTTTGTGTTCACAATACAGTCTTACCAATTTTTGTCTCCTCTTCTCGAGTGTGTAGGATCTAGAATTAGAGAAGCCTTGGAGAGATTCACAGCTGCCTTCATCTGTCTCCTCTCTGAGTCTGGGAAAATTGACGGGCCTCTCTCAGCCTTTGTTTTCTTATTTGTGAAATGGGTATAATAATAGTACTTGCTTCATAGGCAAACTATTGTGAGGACCTAATGAGAAAATTCTTGTAAAGCACTTGTCGCCTGGTTTCTTTTATGATTCTGATGATAACCCCACATAATAAATTAATTTTTGTATGATGATGTTTAGCTTACTCACCATTTAATATTATGTTATTCATTGTGTAGCATTTAGAACTGAATAAAATGCTCCATATATGGGCTAATAACAAGAGTACAGACAATTGTCTCCTTTGTCCTAGGTTCTATACTTTTATTGATATAAAATTAGAGTATTACATTTTTTTTATGAAAACTTTTATGTGGGAAAGACAATGGCTATCTCAGTCAAACTGCCCAGTAAATTTCTCTTTTGCTGTTGTACTTTGTCAATTTTAAACCCTGGTGCAGAACCTTGGGCTTCCCTAGCGGTAAAGAACTTGCCCGACAACATAGGAGCCATAAGAGACACAGGTTCAACCCCTGGGTTAGGACGATCCCCTGGAGGAGGGCATGGCAACCCACTCCAGTATTCTTGCCTGAAGAATCCCATGGACAGAGGAGCTGGTGGGCTACAGTCCATAGGGTTGCAAAGAGACGGACACAACTGAAGTGACTTGGCATACACAACTGAAGTGACTTGGTATACACACATACATGCAGGACCTTACATTTATCTCATTGCATGTGATCTATTGAATGTTAATTCCTCTTTTAAATTAATTCAGTCCATTTGTTTATTTACAATTTATTATTGAAACTTAAAAAATACATTTATCATGGACCAGGCTCAGTGCCAGATTCTTACCATGCTCTGAAAATTTTTAAAAAATATTGATCTTTATTGATTTATTTGCCTGCACCAGGTCTTCCCTATGGCACCCAGTGTCCCGACCCGCAGGATTCGTCAGCGAAGACCTAGGATTCCTCAACGCAGACCCTAAAGGGGGGGAGTGGGAATGAAGAGGACAAGAGACACGAGAAATGGAGACAAGACAGGAGTCTGATCAAGTCTCGTTTTATTGTTGAAAGTGAGCAATATTTATACTGTACAAAAGGCGGAAGAGCCCAACAATAGACCAATCATGTTAAAGGTCAACTATGCACGAGATTACATAATGGTAAGAGTCTATGAGGAGCATGTACTGATCACGAGCACGGAAACTTCACTCAGCCAATCACGGCAATGAGCACACGTCCCAGACAGCGCAAGACCGCGCCCCTCCTGCTCCCGCTAGGCGCCATCTTTGGAAGCCTGTGGCGATGTTCTCAAACTGAAGGTCGTAAGGCGTGGTTAAGGTTCTCACAGTCCCAGTCAGGATGATGATATTCTCATGCTGGGAGCTCCAAGCGCTATCTCAAATGTTACATTGTAGCATTCATGCTTGGGAGGTTTAGGATGCGGCCGGGCCGACCTGCGGTCCTGGACAGGCAAAGCTATAGGATGTGGCCGGGCCGACCCGCGGTCCCGGACAGGTCCCCTTTTATTCAAAGCCAAGAGAAACCCCTCGAACTGCGCCTGTCTTGGGTCGGGACACAACATTAGCAGGCATTACCCGTCATGGGATAAGGCAGCAGCCATGGCAGCCCTCCTGTCTTAGGTTTGCTCTGCAATGATGTCCTCTTACCCGTCTCTGGCTGACCAGTTCAGCTCACAGGGAGGTGATTGCTCTCCACTAGTAGAAAGAGATGCTTCACCTTGTTCTGCCATCTCAAGGCGATGATAATGGACCTGAATTGGCTTTGCCAAAATAGCCTCAATGTGTTGCTTAATGAATGCTATAAGCTTATTAAACAGCATGGGTCCAAAAGCAAATAGAAGAAGTAGGGTGATCAAAGGTCCAAGTAAGGGCATAAGGTAAGGCAACAGTCCATTCCATCCCGTCAGGAAGGGGTTGGCAGCGAGGTCACGTCTTCGTTGCTCAAGTTCTTCTTGTAGTTGTTTCACCTTGTCTCTGACTATGCCAGACTTATTGACATAGAAACAGCATTTCTCCTGTAGAGCCAAACAGATACCTCCCTGCTCTGCAGTTACTAAGTCTAGACCTCTTCTATTCTGCAATACCACCTCCGCTAAGGAGTCAACCTGGTCTTGGATATCTTGTATAGTTTCTGATATAGCTTGCACATCGGAAATTAGTTGTTGGGACAGCTTGGCATATCGAGTAAGAGAGATGCCCATACCTGCTGACCCTGTGGCTACTGCAGTTGTAATACCCAAAACTGCTAACAAAGGGCAAACAATACTGCGCTTTGGTCTATAGAGAAAGTGATCAATACTAGGAGAGGAACTTCCTGACCTCCTGTGATTATATCTACATCTGGAAGGAGATAGGTCAATAAACATTGTCCCGTCCAATTTCGATGCAAATACGTATATGCAAGACTATTCCGACACAAAGACTGCACCATTGGTTGCACACAAGGCGTCAGTGATGCTTATTACCGTGGCACATTCATTTCCTATGATCCCTATGTCTATATCATAACCATTATTCTTTCCTGATTTAAAAACAGATGTGCAATTATCAGCATTCAGTATCAAGGATACAGTAATGGGAAGAGTAGGTATACATGTCAAGCGATTAGTATAGAGGCTTATGTTGGTGTGGCTGAAATAGGGCATAGCAACAGGACGAGGGACTCCTGATGCAAGCAGAGCCAGCAGTCCTTAGCTAAGTCTGGTTGGGTATCGTTCAGCAACCTATAGGTAGCATTTAAAATATCTAAAGTCTGTGGATCAAGTTGCAATTTTCCTCTCACCTTTGGTAGTGCTATAGGGTGATATTTTAGTTCAGGCGGGAGTTCTTGTCGGAGCCATATCTGACCCTTTATTGTCTCTTCTCGATACAAATCCTGTGGTCCTCCTCCATCTGACACATGTATGGGAGCTTTCATTCGCCAGCATATTTGATCTCTCTCTTTGCCAGGACATCCTGCTATAACCAATCCCCCCGGGGCCCTTTATCTCTTTAGTAGGGCGCGCTAAGGTAGCACTGAAAACAGTTTCACTGCCAAATCGGCACAGTTTGTATTGAATATAGCAGGAGCTATGTACTGCGATATGCACCTGTTTGCAGTAGCTACATAAGAGGCTCGGGTGAGTTGCATCTACTTTAGGACTGGGACTACATACCCATCGGTTATCGGCTAGGAGGTATGCTTTATGACCTCCGCAATTTATCGTGGTGATATATTGACCTAACTTAGGAAGGCTATATCCCCCTAAGCATTGACAGGGTCGTCCATACCGTTCTTGCAATATCTTGCGAACATCCGACGGGTCGCCAAAACCTGCTTCTGTTTCTGTCAGTCGTCTATATAGCATCAGGAATAAGGCCAACATCTTGACGACGAGCATTCTGTAGAAAAGAGAAGAGAGAGCTTCTCAGGGAGACATTTTTTCCCCTGGTTTATTAATTATCCATTTGTCTCACAAGACGTTCAGGTAGCCATCGTGCGGCATCATATTCACGCGCAAACACGCAAACTGATCCTCGTCCCCAGATTAACACTGGATCTGGACCATGCCAGGAATTGTCAAGAGGATCTTTCCATCTGACCATGGCAAAATTTGTATTTGTTGTTGAATGCCAGAATCGATCAGCTGCAGATTTTCCTTGAGCGTCCAAATTTAAAAAATTTAAAATAAAAAGGGCATGATTTAGTATGTTTCTGGGTGTACCCTTGGTAGGGTACCAATCTCCCTTTTTTATTTTTTCAATGGTAACCTTAATGGATAGATGAGCACGTTCTACCATGCCTTGGCCTTGAGGGTTATAGGGGATACCTGTGGTATGCTGAATGCGTAAAGTATTACAGAAATCTTGAAAAGCCTTGGAAGTATATCCGGGGCCATTATCTGTTTTGATTTGTGAGGGTATGCCTGCTAGGGCAAAACAGTGTAAAAGGTGTGCCTTAACATGTTTAACAGCTTCTCCGGATTGAAGTGAGCCCATAAGAAAGCCACTGAAAGTATCAATACAGACATGAACATATTTCATAGTACCAAAGTCATTATAATGGGTAACATCCATCTGCCATAACACATTAGGTAGAAGACCTCTTGGGTTTACACCAAGGTGAGGTACAGGTAAATGCTGAATACAGGTAGTACAACTCCTAACAATTTGGCGAGCTTGTTCCTTGGTGATTTTATGCAAAAGTCTTAAAGTCTGAGCATTACAATGATGCAAGGCATGAGTACTTTGTGCTCGTTGTAAATTATCCACCATCACAGTCGTGACCAGTTTGGTAGCCATGTCAGCTATGGCATTACCCTTGGCTAATGGTCCTGGAAGACCAGAATGAGCTCTGACATGACCCAAAAGAAAGGATGTGTCCTTCGTCGAATGATTTGTTGACATTGTAAAAATAACATGGCAGTTTCCGATATTGATTTAATCTGGGCAACCGTCTCTAAAAGAGGCACCGAATGAGCTACATAAGCACTATCAGTATATATATTGATAGGTTGTTTTGGGAAGGCACACAGAACAGCAATTATAGCCTGTAATTCAACTAATTGTGCTGAACTATATTTAGTTTTAAACTTTATTATTGTATCTTTAAAAGTATAAGCAGCAATTCCTGAAGAAGATCCATCAGTGAATACTACTAAGGCGTCGTTCAATGGTTCTGTGCTGACAACACGTGGAAAAACAAAGGCATGCAATCTACTAAATTGAATAAACTTATTGGGTGGATAATGATTATCCAGATTCCTGCAAAAGAAGCTAATGCGAGAAGCCAAGAGTCACTGTTCTGTAAGAGCCAAGTAATTTGATCTCGGGTGTAAGGTTGAATTATCGTTGATGGTTCAAACCCAAAATACTTCCTACTCTGTTCTCTTCCCAGGATAATTAGATCAGCAAGAGCATCATAATACGGTACTAAGATTCTTTTGGGGGAAGAGTGGAGATGAACCCACATGATAGGATTATCCTGCCAGAAAAGGCCTGTAGGGGTTAACTTCGATTAAAGGTTATAAAGGTTAAAGATTTGTTATAATCTATATATGTCACAAATTGATTAGCAATTGCTGTTTCTACTTCAGTAAGGGCATCCAGAGCTTCTGGAGTCAAGGATCGAGGGGATTTTGGATTTGGATCTCCTTTTAATATATCAAATAAAGGCTGTAAGTTACCAGTAGGTATTTTTAAATACGGACGAAACCAATTTATATCTCCTAAGAGTTTTTGGAAATCATTGAGCGTTTGCAATTGGTCTTTACGAATGGTTGTTTTTTGATTAATAACCTTTGGCCCCTGGAGTTCAAAACCTAAATAAGTATAAGGGTCTTTTAATTGTACTTTTTCTGGTGCTATTTGTAGTCCAGCAGCATTCAAACTATTTTTAAGCTGATGGAAACATTGTAAAACTTCTGCTCCTATACGTCCCGCTATTAGGATATCATCCATATAATGGATTATATACATCTGCTTCCAGGCTTTTCGTATAGGCCGTATCGCTGTTGCTACAAACTTTTGACACAACGTTGGACTATTGGCCATGCCTTGAGGCAACACTTTCCATTGATAGCGTCTCATGGGCTCTCGGAAATTTACGGAAGGCAAACTAAATGCAAACCGTTCCTGATCATTAGGATGTAATGGTATAGTAAAGAAACAATCTTTAAGATCTAGAATAATTTTAAAGTAGCCTCTAGGGACAGCCACTGGAGAGGGCAATCCTGGTTGTAAGGCACCCATTACTACCATGGTGGCATTAATGGCTCTCAGATCTTGTAAGAGCCTCCATTTACCAGATTTTTCTTTACAACAAAGATAGGAGTATTCCAAGGGGAAATGCTCTCTACTATATGTCCAGCCTCCAGCTGTTCCTGTACTAATTGCTGGGCGGCTTGTAATTTTCAGTGGTTAGCGGCCATTGAGCAACCCAGACAGGCGAGGACTTCCAAGTTATAGGATCTGCGCATCTCTGGGGTACAGGCAAGTCAATGGTCGCCATTAAAACTTCCCAAACCTCTACGATCTATTTTGCATACAGCCTGGACAGGTTCCACTATCCCATCCTCCCTTCTTCCTAGACCTGTTCCAGGGGGATATCCTTGGGCTAGCATCTGTACTGTAACTACGTCATTTGGGCTACACATAATTATTTTCATTTGTGACAGCAAATCTCGACCCCATAAATTTACAGGCAGGCGAGCAATAACAAACGGTTTAATCAATCCAGAATTATTTTCTTTATCTTTCCAAGTGAGATATTTGGAACTTTGCCTGGGGTTGGTACTCTGCCCAATGCCTCTTAAATTTGTCATGGTTTCTGAAGTAGGCCAATTAGATGGCCAATCTTCCTTTCTGATAATGGTTACATCAGCTCCTGTATCTATTAGCCCATTGAATAATTTCCCATCTAACCAGAGAGTCAACGAAGGCTTATTATTGGTGATCTGTTGTACCCAATATGCATCTGAGGATTTAAAATTTTTGGCTTTTTTTTTTTTTGACTGTGTTATATGATCGGTTGTAATCAAAGGTATTAATATCAATTGAGCTACTTTCTTTCCTTGATCAATAGTTGTAATACTCTCATTAGCCTGGGCCATAATTTTAATCTCCCCTGTATAATCGTTATCAATAACTCCTGGGAAGACTTGGAGACCCTTTATGGTGACATTTTTATGCCCTAGGAGTAACCCAAAAGTTTTAGGAGGCAGGGGACCATAGACCCCTGTAGGCAAGGCTTGAGGCCCCATTTCTGGAGTCAATATTGTGTGGGTGGCGGCACAGAGGTCCAATCCTGTGCTGCCTGGGATTGCTCTATTAAGTCCTGAAAGGGGTTGTTGTTGTTCTGAGCTGGAACAAAGCTGACTGCCCCATATGCTTGTCTCGGGGCCTGAGGCTGGCCCTCTTCTCGTTCCCTGCTGGGGTGTTAGAGGATTTCCTTGAACATCAGTCTTAGATCTACACTGATTCATCCAGTGTTTTCCTCTTTGCATCTAGGACAGAGGCCAGGGGCTTTCTCGTCAGCTTTTTTATCACTATCTTGAGCTACATTGTTGCAATTTCGAGCAAAGTGTCCTGGCCTTCCACATTTAAAGCACCCCCTTTTATTTCTATCTCGCTCAGCTAGAAAGTCCTTGACTGTTTTTCCACTAAACGCTGCTGCCATGGCCAAACCTTGTTGATATGATGGTCCAATATCTGCACAAAGACGTATATATCCCGTCAAGTCAGTCTTTTTTCTATAAGGCCTAATTGCAGCTTGACAGGCTGCATTGGCATTTTCATAGGCCAACTGTTTTACATAATCCAGTCCCGCATCAGCGCTTCCAAAAATCCTGCCTGCCGTTGTGATAAGTCTGTGCACAAAGTCTGCAAATGGCTCATCCGATCCCTGTTTTACCCCTGTAAGTGAGGCTCCTAGATCTCCTTTTGCTGGGAGTTTTCTCCAAGCTTTAGTGGCAGCTGTCTGAATCTGTGCAAATAATCCAGCATCGTATTGCATTTGTGCATCACCATTATCATAGTGACCAGAACCTGTCAACATATCGAGAGTCCACCCATTTCCTGCCTGGAAATTTTTCTGTGCTGTTTCCTTACACGCCTCAAGTACTCTGATTTCCATAACAGATGATCACCCCTGTGAGAACTGCTCTGACTAAAGTATTCCAGTCCCCAGGTGTAAGCCAAGTGTCTGCCACAGATTCTAATATGGCGATGGTATAGGCGAGTGGCTCCATATTGGGAGACTGCAGTTTTCAATTCTTTTATGATAGCAAAATCAAAACCCCTATGATGTCTCCATATCGCTTTCCCCGATTGTCTGTGGTCTCCGTGACCGGAAAGGCAACTTTACAGTCATAATTTTCTCTTCCGGGTAAGCAGCCATCTTGCCTTTAGGGACATGTTTACCAGGCTGCTGGTGCTGACGTGCGGTAGGACTTTCTTTCACTACGTCATCAACCCGCTCGTTTCCAGTTTTTAATCTTTGCAATTTAGTAATTAATGACTGATGTAATTCTTCAAGCTTTATTTGTTCTTCTAATAAGGCAATCTTATCTCTCAGTTCCTCCCTAGGATTAATATCTTCTCTCTCACCCATGGCCGCCATGACTGTAGGCGCGGAGGCCATTTTGTAGGGGGGAGGGCATGAAAATGGCGGAAGCTGGTCCAACCCATGACTTTTTACGACCTCTTCTTTTAAGTTATCTCAACCAACCTCTAAAGGGCCAGGACCATGCTTATCCTGATTCTCACTCTCTATTTGTAACTTGGGATATATTTTTGGAACCTTTCTCTTTAGTTCTGTCTCAGGGGGTTCTCCTATAACCTCCTGCTTTTTCTTAACAGGAGTGGCAGCAGGCTCCTCATCATCACTCTCTAAAGATATTAAATCTGTCTCTTCTTCTAAGGGAGACTTCCTAAGATCTGCTTGAGAACTAGTCTTTAAGATTTCTTCTGTATGAGCAATAGCAATTGTTATTTCTGGAGGTCTATCTCTAGTATCTATAAGTTCTTTAACTAGATTCCAGTAACTGAAAGCAGTCACGGAACTTTCTCTGGTCCAAAAGCGTCATAAAAATCCGCAGTGCATCTCCTACCCGCTTCCACCTGCTTAAAGTAATAGTTCCTTCTTGTGGAAACCAGGGGCAGACATCTTTAACAAAATCAAAAAATTTAAACAAATCTTGACTTTTCACCTTTACTCCTCGTGCCTTTAAAGCTCTTCCTAATTGTTTTACATACACATCATGTTGACTCAATTCTTGTCCCATTTTGCAAATTTTTTATGCTTGTCCCCTATTTGGTGCCTATCTTTACCTCAATCCTGGCTCGGCTGGTTCCCTCAGCAGCTGAGAGGCAATTCACTCTTCTCTGTTGTCGCCGGCTCCTGGCACCGCTTCCTCACGGGGACCCCGTGCTTCAGGCCCCACGTTGGGCGCCACTTGTCCCGACCCGCAGGATTCGTCCAGCGAAGACCTAGGATTCCTCAACGCAGACCCTAAAGGGGAGGGAATGAAGAGGACAAGAGACACGAGAAATGGAGACAAGACAGGAGTCTGATCAAGTCTCGTTTATTGTTGAAAGTGAGCAATATTTATACTGTACAAAAGGCGGAAGAGCCCAACCAAAGACCAATCATGTTAAAGGTCAACTGTGGCAGAGATTACATAATGGTAAGAGTCTATGAGGAGCATGTACTGATCACGAGCACGGAAACTTCACTCAGCCAATCACGGCAATGAGCACACGTCCCAGACAGCGCAAGACCGCGCCCCTCCTGCTCCCGCTAGGCGCCATCTTTGGAAGCCTGTGGCGATGTTCTCAAACTGAAGGTCGTAAGGCGTGGTTAAGGTTCTCACAGTCCCAGTCAGGATGATGATATTCTCATGCTGGGAGCTCCGCCAAGCGCTATCTCAAATGTTACATTGTAGCATTCATGCTTGGGAGGCTTAGGATGCGGCCGGGCCGACCTGCGGTCCTGGACAGGCAAAGCTATAGGATGTGGCCGGGCCGACCCGCGGTCCCGGACAACCCAGGTTCTAGTTCCCTGACCAGGGATTGAACACAGGTCCCCTGCATTGAGAATTTGGTGTACTACCCTCTAGACAAAATCCCCATACTCTGAGATTTTAAAGTTCATTGACATTTCAGTAGAGCACAGTTTTTACATCTTCATGAAAAAAGTTGTGTAATATGTTGCTAAAACAGGGCTAAGGGCACAGGCTTAAGGAGTGTCTTAGAAACTCTCCTCAAGGCTGACTGGCACCATTAGGGCACTGTAGTGTAATTATTATGAATCCATCTTACTGTGGTATCATTTGTACAAAATGTTTTTCAACTTGACCAGCAGGAAATACTTAGACCCTCTCAGAATTCTTGCTCAAGTCAAGACTCATTAGATCCATCCATCATTCAATACTCTCATCAAAATAAAAAGATTAATCTGATGTGATTTCTAAGAGGGCATATATATATATTTTTAATTATGGCCTCTTTTTCTTGATTTTTTATTTCTTTATTTTTCATCCATCTTTATTCTTCAGCCTGTGAGGGCCTCTCATTGCAGTGGCCGCTCTCATTGCAGAGCACTGTCTCGTAATTGGACATGCTGGTCCAGCCGCTCTGTAGCATGTGGGATCTTCCCAGGCCAGGGATTGAACCACTGCCCCTTGCACAGCAAAGTGGACTCTTCACCCACTGGACCACCAGGGAAGCCACAGAGGACATATTTTTACAGCACATTTTAACATTTTGAAAAATTTGAATAAAACAGAGCATAATAAATACCTAAAACATGACAACTGGCTGTTTCAGATACTCATCCCTGCCAGCTTAAGATGATGAGGATGTTAGTGAGAAAACTGGACAGATTCAGTTTAGTTCAGTTCAGTCGCTCAGTCATGTCCAACTCTTTGCCACCCCATAGACCGCAGCATGCCAGGCTTCCCTGACCTTCACCATCTCCCAGAACCTGCTCAAACTCATGCCCATTGACTCAGTGATGCCATCCAACCATCTGTCTTTTCTTAGCTAGGTGAAAAAAAATTCATCCTCCAGTACTTACCTTGATTATGGAGCACTTGCTTTATATTTACTTGTTTTTTTTTTTTTGAATATGTATTTCTCCCCTCCAGAGCTCCTTGTGGTCAGGGACATGCTTTTGCTTCTGTCTTGTAATTTCTATTACAGTACATGGCACAACATAAGTGATCCTTAATTGTTTTTTAAAGTGGATATACTTAAGGTTTATTTGTAAACCTAATGCCTAAGCTATTATAGGATATGGTAAACACAGAAGAGGTCCACAGGTGTTAGGGCATCCCTAGAAACATTTTGAGGCTTAGGAGGCATGACCCTTACCACTCTAGAAAACTCTCAAATGACTAACAACAGAGTTCGATGAGTGAGAAGCAGTGAAATGGTATTCTCAAAAATATGGAGAAATTGGTAGTCAGTCTTTCTTCTTTGTCATTACTAGGATCTGGGAATTCTAGGTGAAAAGTTGCATGTTAAAAATAATTTCCCCTCCTGATCTTTGTAAAGACTTTCCTTAAATTTGTGTAGAAGAGATTACTTCTATGGACTTCTCAAAGGTAAGTATTAGTTTTTATATTTTCACTTTCAGTGTCCAGCGTACTAGAAGAGAAGAGTGCTATTAGTTGAATGAATACATAGTATTTGTGAAAATGCACTGAAGACTGTGAAACCTTGCATAGATGGAAAGATGATGAGAATGAGGGCTTAAGAGGCTTAGAAACTGAGTGGGACTTGTGTTAATGTACTATACACACACACATGCACACACACACACACATTTTTCCCTTTGAATAACGACTTCTTTTTTTAATAGGAAAAGTATTGTGGGTACTTTTTTTTTTTTTAAACCTTTATTTTACTTTTAACTTTTACAGAGTTTTGTTGTTTACAGATATGTATGTTCTCAGATTAGTCATATGTACATCCCCCCCTTCCCTCCCCTCCCGACCATCACACAGCACCCCTGAAGGATCCCCTTTTCTCACAGAGCAATGACTATAGCTATTTTTTGTGGGTACTTTTTAAAATTTAAATGAAAATGTGCTTGCCCAGTTCTTATGGGGGGCGGGTTGGGGAGGGAGCGGGGCGGGCCACTTCTATTGGTTTTTCATTTATCTATTTTCATCCATCTTTGCTCTTTGGCCCACGTGGGCCTCCCATCACAGTGGCCTCTGTTGTCACAGAGCACTGGCTCTGGGCACATGTGCTCCAGAGCTCTGGCTCAGTAATTGGACACATGGGTCCAGCTGCTCCGCGGCACGTGGGATCCTCCCAGGCCAGGGATGGAACCGGCACCCCCTGCACTGCAAGGTGGTGTCCTTACCCACTGGGCCACCAGGGAAGCCCCTTGCCCAGTTTTTATTACTGGCTGCTCTGCTTGCTCTTCTGGCTTTTGTTGGTAAACATATGTTTGTACAGTTAATATTACTGTCATTAGTTACCCTCTTAGTTCCCCATCTCACCCATCTTCAGTCTTCTATTCTGTCCTGACTTAGACTTTTCAACCCTTAGACTGTCAGGCTTTCAAAGATGCATTTTTAAGTATCAGTTTCTCTGAAAGCACTTGAACTGGAAGTCAAATGGCATGATGTAAATCACCAGTTTTTCAATGAAGAAAAGTCTCAATAATGACAAATAAAGAATCTAACCTATTGACACCAATTGGGTTACCCTGTATCAATTTCTACAAAGTATTATTAATATAGAAGAGAGTGCTATACAAATTCTTCTGATGAGACTATAAGCTTACTTCTTAGCAGAGAAAGGAATAGAGTAGGATACAAGAGTTAGTCTTAATGTATCACCTACTGTTAGTTATCCATTACTGATTGAAGCATGTTCCTGGATTCAGATGGGTCAGAGTATCAAGGGGGAACCCTGAGGTTGCATGTGGCTGTGGATACAGAGTCAATGGGGCATGATCTGGAGACATAGCAGGTGAGTCTAGAGTGTCAAGGGGAGGTTATAATGGCCAACCAAAAATGGTCTTACTATTTCCTCAGTGATGGTGATTACCAGGGTATGAAAACAGAATTTTTGAATTTCCCATACATGTCTCAGTTTCTTAGTCAGAGCCTAAGGACCATTAAAGATCTATTCCAGAGTTGGATTTTGATTGTTCCATTTATTCATGTGTAAACTAATGAAGGTGGGTGGTAGGTTGGGTGGAATGGGTGAATCTTTCCAGGTCTTTCTTTCCATCTGAGCTATACATCCTGGGAGAAGTGCCTGATGAGCCCGGTTAGCTCTGCACGCATCAGCTTTGCACAGCTCAGTGAGAACTTGACACTGTCACTCATGTAGCTCTCTGACAGAGCAGAGAGCTCTTTCTGGGCAGTCTTATCCTTCTAGGTTTAGGTGTTTAGGGTGGCAATCTGGACAGAGGAAAGGGGCCTTGTCTTGAAAATGCTTTGCCTGGCAAGCACAACATCTTTACTTAGCTTGAATGCTTATTTTGGCATACTTTGGAGGAGGTGGGCAGGGATGTTAGAGATGGATGTTAAGGAAATTCCATGTCACCCCAAGATAATGCCCATGGAACCCAGGTTTAGTAAACACTGCAAAGCCTCCCTAGTGTTGCAGGAAGCATGAGTTTTTTCTTTTCTTTCTTCAGAGTGTCTGAATTCACTCTAGGTAAGTGTTTTTCAAAGTGTTGTCCTATTGAACTAGCATATCAGGGGTGGTAGTGATGGTAGTGGTGGGAGATTTCCAGGAAGGAAAAGTCTGTGTTTTTAAAAAGTGCTTTAGAAAGAGCTTAATCCAGAGCAAAGTTTGGAATTATCATCCTTGAAAAGAATCTCAAGATCACTTGCTGCTCTGATGTCTTCATTTTTGCACATTCTTCAGCTTTTGGGTTTGATTATCTCCGTATAGTGTCTTGGGATAGGAATACCTCTTCTGGATTATTTTCCCCACTGGGTCTAGGAAGTTTTCTGCATTTTTCTGAATGGATTGTATTGTCAAATATCCCTAGAAACTTTTCAAGATCTATCTAAAAAGGGGATGACTTGCATTTATAGCGCAGAGTATAGGCAGTGATAGGCTTTCCCTGTGGTGCTAGTAGTAAAGAACCTGCCTGTCAGAGCAAGAGGCATAAAGAGACATGGGTTTGATACCTGAGTTGGGAGGATCTCCTGGAAGAGGGCATGGAAACCTACTACAGTATTCTTGCCTGAAGAACCCCATGGAAAGAGGGGTCTGGCAGGCTACAAACCATGAAGTCACAACCAGTGTGACATGACTGAGCAACTAAACACTCACACACCCATGGACTCAACTGCATGCCCCCAAAGTTCACATGTTTAAGTCCTCACTCCTAATACTTCTGAATGTGACTGCTTTGAAAGAGGTAATAAATTAAAATGAGGTTAGGGTAGGCTCTATTCCAATGTGTATGGCGTCTTGAGAGAAAGAAGAAATTAGGATACAGAGACCTAAAAAAAGTAGAGAAAGAAGACCATGTGAAAGCCCAAGGAGAAGATGTCATCTTCAAGCCAAGGAGACAGGGCCCAGAAGAACCAACCTGCCAACATCTTGGTTCAGACTTGTAGCCTCCAGCATTGTGAGAAAATAAACGTTTAAGTCACCCAATCTATGGTATTTTGTTATGGCAGCCTGAACAGACTAAGGCAGGAGTCAAATATGTATGGAGCTTGAGCCAAGGAGACAGTTTAGATCATCTAGACAAATGTGTGGGAGAGAATGTAGGAGAGCCATGAGGTTAAAACCTTGTAGAGTAGACATTAAGAGAGGGATCAGGAGCCACACTGAGAGAAACATCCTGAGAGCACCATGAAAGAAGACAAAGGAAGAAAGAGTCCTTTGCTTCTTTTTTATTGGGTTCTAAATTCTTTTACCTTGTGTTCACTTTTGTCGAAATTGTCTTTAGTGTTTAAACATTCACTCCTTTCCTTGCTCTCAAGAACCAAATTAAGAAGGTGTAGCTTTAAAATCTGAATATTTGTCATCATAATATCAAACGTTGTTTTAAAATGAAATTCATTGCAGTGTACACTTCTTCAGCGGTTATAGTAGGCATAGGAAGACCCACTGGGTTGGTTTCTGCATTTTCTGAATGGATTGTATTGTCAAATATCCTAGAAACTTTTCAAGATCTATCTAAAAGGGATGACTTGCATTTATAGCGCAGAGTATAGGCAGTGATAGGCTTTCCTGTGGTGCTAGTAGTAAAGAACCTGCCTGTCAGAGCAAGAGGCATAAAGAGACATGGGTTTGATACCTGAGTTGGGAGGATCTCCTGGAAGAGGGCATGGAAACCTACTACAGTATTCTTGCCTGAAGAACCCCATGGAAAGAGGGGTCTGGCAGGCTACAAACCATGAAGTCACAACCAGTGTGACATGACTGAGCAACTAAACACTCACACACCCATGGACTCAACTGCATGCCCCCAAAGTTCACATGTTTAAGTCCTCACTCCTAATACTTCTGAATGTGACTGCTTTGAAAGAGGTAATAAATTAAAATGAGGTTAGGGTAGGCTCTATTCCAATGTGTATGGCGTCTTGAGAGAAAGAAGAAATTAGGATACAGAGACCTAAAAAAAGTAGAGAAAGAAGACCATGTGAAAGCCCAAGGAGAAGATGTCATCTTCAAGCCAAGGAGACAGGGCCCAGAAGAACCAACCTGCCAACATCTTGGTTCAGACTTGTAGCCTCCAGCATTGTGAGAAAATAAACGTTTAAGTCACCCAATCTATGGTATTTTGTTATGGCAGCCTGAACAGACTAAGGCAGGAGTCAAATATGTATGGAGCTTGAGCCAAGGAGACAGTTTAGATCATCTAGACAAATGTGTGGGAGAGAATGTAGGAGAGCCATGAGGTTAAAACCTTGTAGAGTAGACATTAAGAGAGGGATCAGGAGCCACACTGAGAGAAACATCCTGAGAGCACCATGAAAGAAGACAAAGGAAGAAAGAGTCCTTTGCTTCTTTTTTATTGGGTTCTAAATTCTTTTACCTTGTGTTCACTTTTGTCGAAATTGTCTTTAGTGTTTAAACATTCACTCCTTTCCTTGCTCTCAAGAACCAAATTAAGAAGGTGTAGCTTTAAAATCTGAATATTTGTCATCATAATAATCAAAGTGTCGTTGATTATTTCAACAGACTATGAAATTCAATTGCAGTGTAGTTTTGTGTTCTTGTGTTAGTTGCTCAGTCATGTCCAACTCTTTGCGACCCCATGGACTGTAGCCCACCACACTTCTCAGTCCATGAAATCTTGAGTGGATTGCTATTGTCTTCTCCAGGGTATCTCCCCAACCCAGGGATTGAACCTGGGTCTCCTGGATTGCAAGCAGATTTTTTACCATACGAACCAATTGTAGGTTCATGGTGAGGTACTAAAATATATTATGAAGACAAACAAACAAATAAATAAACAAAACCCCAACCCCCACATAACTCCCATGTGCTTCTGATGTACCCGCTGATTGACATACACTAAGCAGATGAAAGTAAAAATGAATTTCCTTTACATGCATGGAAATGATGCCAGACCATTGTAGATTTCATGCTTCATGGAATATGAAAAATTTCCCCTGTTTTTGGGGAATGTTTTATAAATTCAGTAAACATGGCCTAAGTTTCCTATTCTTACTACCTTGTTACTTTTCATAACAACCAGAGTTGTCTGGTAGCATTTTGAGATGTTTATGCTTCTTTCCCCAGCAATAGCTTCCCTTGGCTAGCCAGCACTGTTCTTTTCCCATGCTTCAGGATCTCAGTCTGAAACAAGCTATGAAAGCTTACAACAGTCAATCATATTGACCATCACATTATTCTTTGTGACTTGGAAGAATACCTCTGTTTCCTCAAGTGCTCTATTTGCTGAGAATTAGGAACCATTTCTATGTAATAAAGAACTATCACTCACCGGGAAGTATACTCTTCCTTCTTGTGGAAGAAAACTTATGACATTGAATTTGATAAGAGCCATCATTTTCACAAGCTCAAATAAAACAAGTCTTCTTTGTCTCCCCTCCCACCTCTACATATTCAAATATGTGGACGAGACCAAACTGGAAACAAGGCATCATAGGCTTTAGATTGAAACAAATCAAGACTAACCAGGTAATCAAATTCTATATAAAAACAATGAATTATGCTACTCTAACTTGGGTGTTTCAAATAAACTCCAATGTACTCTTTTATCTATTTCTGAATTTTCTAAAACCACTGTCCAGTAGGGTCTTGAGAATAACCACAATAGCTAGGCTTTTGTTAATTTAATTTTGATACTTAGGAATCAGGTATAAAGTTAATTATAACTAATTAGTATTAAGTTCTGAGTAGATTGGTAGAACTTCCTATGTACTGTGTGTACTGTGCTTAGTTGCTCAGTCATGTCTGACTCTTCGCAACCTCCTGGACTGTAGCCACCAGTTCCTCTGTCCTTGGGATTTTTCAGGCAAGAGTACTGGAGTGGGTAGCCATTTCCTTCTCCAAGGGATCTTCCCAACCAGGAATCGAACCTGTGTCTCCTGCATTGCAGGCATACTCTTTACCCACTGAGGAGCCATCGGGGAAGCCCAGAGCTTACTATACAGGATACTTAAACATCACAGTGGGAGTGTGTGTGTGTGTGTTGGGAGGAGTCTGTCTCCTGAAATTAGCCAGGTCTTTCTGGTAGGTACTGACTTGACTGTTTGCTCCCCTCCCCCAAGTTATATTTTATCCAAATGTCATGTCTCTGATATTCCATCCTCCGGGAGTCAATCCTTGGGTTTCCTTTGCTTTTCTTAAATTGAAAATTCTCTTGGCTTGTGCAAAACACAAGATCATTGTATGTATGCAAATACATTTAGGTAGTTATTAGCTTTGTTTTTCAGTAACTAAAAGGACCTAGTTGAGTTAGAAGAAACTTGGAAGTTCGTCACTGAAAATGAAGGGAAGGTTTGCTAAGTAGGTGAGGCAAAAGCACAGTGAGAGAAGAGGAAGGACCCAGTTAACACATTTTGCCCATGTGGGAATTTTGAATGGGGCCAACTGCCCACTCAGTACTGCTTAACAACAAAACAAACAACATATCTCAAGAAAACTTATGACATTGAATTTGATAAGAGCCATCATTTTCACAAGCTCAAATAAAACAAGTCTTCTTTGTCTCCCCTCCCACCTCTACATATTCAAATATGTGGACGAGACCAAACTGGAAACAAGGCATCATAGGCTTTAGATTGAAACAAATCAAGACTAACCAGGTAATCAAATTCTATATAAAAACAATGAATTATGCTACTCTAACTTGGGTGTTTCAAATAAACTCCAATGTACTCTTTTATCTATTTCTGAATTTTCTAAAACCACTGTCCAGTAGGGTCTTGAGAATAACCACAATAGCTAGGCTTTTGTTAATTTAATTTTGATACTTAGGAATCAGGTATAAAGTTAATTATAACTAATTAGTATTAAGTTCTGAGTAGATTGGTAGAACTTCCTATGTACTGTGTGTACTGTGCTTAGTTGCTCAGTCATGTCTGACTCTTCGCAACCTCCTGGACTGTAGCCACCAGTTCCTCTGTCCTTGGGATTTTTCAGGCAAGAGTACTGGAGTGGGTAGCCATTTCCTTCTCCAAGGGATCTTCCCAACCAGGAATCGAACCTGTGTCTCCTGCATTGCAGGCATACTCTTTACCCACTGAGGAGCCATCGGGGAAGCCCAGAGCTTACTATACAGGATACTTAAACATCACAGTGGGAGTGTGTGTGTGTGTGTTGGGAGGAGTCTGTCTCCTGAAATTAGCCAGGTCTTTCTGGTAGGTACTGACTTGACTGTTTGCTCCCTCCCCAAGTTATATTTTATCCAAATGTCATGTCTCTGATATTCCATCCTCCGGGAGTCAATCCTTGGGTTTCCTTTGCTTTTCTTAAATTGAAAATTCTCTTGGCTTGTGCAAAACACAAGATCATTGTATGTATGCAAATACATTTAGGTAGTTATTAGCTTTGTTTTTCAGTAACTAAAAGGACCTAGTTGAGTTAGAAGAAACTTGGAAGTTCGTCACTGAAAATGAAGGGAAGGTTTGCTAAGTAGGTGAGGCAAAAGCACAGTGAGAGAAGAGGAAGGACCCAGTTAACACATTTTGCCCATGTGGGAATTTTGAATGGGGCCAACTGCCCACTCAGTACTGCTTAACAACAAAACAAACAACATATCTCTGAGAGCACTTTGATTTATTGCACTCTTTTAGTAGTATTGGCCAGGACTCAATAAGACTAGAACAAGGAAGGGTAGTTAATATTTCAAATTTAGTGTGAATTGTAAATCATGACATTGATTTGGGCCCAGAGACTAGATCAGGAATGTTTGAGGAGCACCTTTCAAAGCTCAAATACAGAGGACAGAAAAGAGTGTTGGTCTTTAGTGTCTTGTCCCTCTTTTTTGTAAGTCAGTCAGAGCTTGAGTGATGAAGCATTCAAAGATCTTTTTGTTCCCACATTTGATTTTCTTTGTTTCATTTAGAAAAAAATCTTTTAGGTCAAAGACCATTAAATTGGCATTGGTTCTTTCATGTTTCACTGGCTCCTCGAATCTGCTGGACCTGCCTTTCTATTCATGATGTCTCAGGGGAAAATGTTTCTAGTGACCTCACTGTGGGGAGACAGGACCTCTGGCTGCCAGGCTGTTCTACCTAAGCAGAGCTCTTGGCTCTGGAGTAGGAAAGAAAGCCATCATTGGCTAGGACTGAAGCATCTGGGGGAACTTGGTTAAGTGTGTGGGAGGCACTAACCACTGTGGTTGGCAGGAAGACCAGACTGTCACCTGTACTTCACCTTTAAAATTCTTACCTACTTGAATTAAGCTCTGCAGGTAGAGTCTCAGATCATGAGAAGGATCCAGAGCCTGAAGACATTCTGGCATTTATTCTTGATGCTACTTCTGTGGACACACAAGAGGGTGTTCTGGACAAACTCGCCAGTTATTGGCTGCCTGAATCACTTTGGTTTTGGACCCCTGACTTGACTCTGTGAGTGAGTGGGAGGATGTCTTCTCTGAGTGTTTTTGCCTTTTGGCTTTCCTGTCACTACATGAACATTCAGCCCACAGATCTCTGTTATCTAATCAGGTGCATCAGTGCGCGTAGAAAACTTGTGAGGCAAAAGGACCTAGTTGAGTTAGAAGAAACTTGGAAGTTCGTCACTGAAAATGAAGGGAAGGTTTGCTAAGTAGGTGAGGCAAAAGCACAGTGAGAGAAGAGGAAGGACCCAGTTAACACATTTTGCCCATGTGGGAATTTTGAATGGGGCCAACTGCCCACTCAGTACTGCTTAACAACAAAACAAACAACATATCTCTGAGAGCACTTTGATTTATTGCACTCTTTTAGTAGTATTGGCCAGGACTCAATAAGACTAGAACAAGGAAGGGTAGTTAATATTTCAAATTTAGTGTGAATTGTAAATCATGACATTGATTTGGGCCCAGAGACTAGATCAGGAATGTTTGAGGAGCACCTTTCAAAGCTCAAATACAGAGGACAGAAAAGAGTGTTGGTCTTTAGTGTCTTGTCCCTCTTTTTTGTAAGTCAGTCAGAGCTTGAGTGATGAAGCATTCAAAGATCTTTTTGTTCCCACATTTGATTTTCTTTGTTTCATTTAGAAAAAAATCTTTTAGGTCAAAGACCATTAAATTGGCATTGGTTCTTTCATGTTTCACTGGCTCCTCGAATCTGCTGGACCTGCCTTTCTATTCATGATGTCTCAGGGGAAAATGTTTCTAGTGACCTCACTGTGGGGAGACAGGACCTCTGGCTGCCAGGCTGTTCTACCTAAGCAGAGCTCTTGGCTCTGGAGTAGGAAAGAAAGCCATCATTGGCTAGGACTGAAGCATCTGGGGGAACTTGGTTAAGTGTGTGGGAGGCACTAACCACTGTGGTTGGCAGGAAGACCAGACTGTCACCTGTACTTCACCTTTAAAATTCTTACCTACTTGAATTAAGCTCTGCAGGTAGAGTCTCAGATCATGAGAAGGATCCAGAGCCTGAAGACATTCTGGCATTTATTCTTGATGCTACTTCTGTGGACACACAAGAGGGTGTTCTGGACAAACTCGCCAGTTATTGGCTGCCTGAATCACTTTGGTTTTGGACCCCTGACTTGACTCTGTGAGTGAGTGGGAGGATGTCTTCTCTGAGTGTTTTTGCCTTTTGGCTTTCCTGTCACTACATGAACATTCAGCCCACAGATCTCTGTTATCTAATCAGGTGCATCAGTGCGCGGTGGAGATGAGAGGGGAGGAACACCCGCTCTGACTCAGGTTTTGCACAAACAAAACTCAGTCTTGTTAGCAAAGGCAGGAAGAGCTCCTATGGCTGCTCAGATCAGATTTTCCCCCTGACAATCTGTTGGGCAGTGCAGATGGGTGGGTTTTTACGGCAAGATAAGCAACTGGAGGGCTCCACTTGGGTATGCAAAATAAAATTAAAATGTCAATATTTACACATGACCTTCAAGGCTCTTACACTCTTGCTTTCTTAGGATTCAGTACAGACTGCGTTTTCTTTAGCCTGTTACCAACAGCTTGGAAATTCAGTTAGAGGACATAACCCAAATGTTCTCCAAATGTTCCTTCCAAATGGTCATCTTGAAAAGTGCTGTTTTAAGGCGTGCAACCTTTCTGCACCAAGAGAGGGCTGTCACTCTGCTTATCCAACTGCGGGGGAATTATCTGGAGATTAAAACCACCGATGATAAAGATAGTGCTGCCAAGCTGCTTTACTTTGTTGATAACTAAAGCACAAGAGGCCTCTTACGGGCTTCTCGAAGTCTCACTATTGTGTATTGCACATTCAACCCCTGCTCGTGTGCTGACACAAACAAATAAACGCGATCATAACGGTTGAAATGTAGTTAGAAACACAACTGAGAACATCTGTATTGTAAGCAGAAATAAATTAGAAATACTGAAGTGTTTTGTAGCTGTGAAAACGAAGGAATAAAAAAATAACCCACAGTACCTGGATTAAGTGGTTATAAATAATGTATAAAGCAAAAATCTCATTACCCCCTGTGTAAACTCCCCCCTCAATGAAATATATTTTATGAATGTAGTAACACTGTAATAACCAAAGCATTTGTTTTTCCCCCACAAACTTTCCATTTCATAACTGGGAGATTGTTTGGATTTACAAGTGCAGGACAAAACATCCCTGCGTTTACTGGTTTTGGTTTCTTCCTTGTGACCTTCAGCTCTGAGACTCTGTGGGGCTCTGCACGCCACTGTTTCTCAGAATGCCACTTTGCACACGTGAAAGTTTTTACTTCAAATACAGACCTATAAAAATAAACTCAGGCGGATACAAATCCCCTCAGCTCTGGAGGAAAGGGCCTTGAGACTTGCATTGGAAAAGCCACAGGGAGGGTGTAAGAGGCCCTCTCTGCCTGGGCTTATGACACCTGTGTGGCTCCTGGAGTCCAGGCCACTGTCAATAGACCCACTGGTGTTGTCTGTATCACTGTAAGGGACAGCTGCCAGAATGGTAAGCCTTGTCCAGCTGAGCTAGGTCCATTACAAGAGCAGTCAGAATTTTCCACCGGGCACTATCTTCAACATAGCCAGGATCCAGGGGGAGCTTAATTCTCTGCACACCCACTCACCTCAACAACTCTTCCCTTTTCAGTTTCTTGTTTGTTTGTTTTTTCTTTTTTTCTGATCTTAAACCTGTGGTCAGGCTCTGGAACATCATGGAACCCAGCAGCATGCTCAAGGGTTAAGCATGAGTCTGGAGTCCTGTTGTTTAAGAAAGCCAGTTTTCCTGAGCCATGCAAAGTGAGCTCCCATATCTTTAAGAGATACTAGGACAGGAGGTAAGGTGGAGGGAGCTGGATCAATACAACCTTTTATGTAATAGAAGACACCCTCTAAGCCCAATTGGCTCCTACCTCAAATACCTCATGATTCCTTCTGAGCTTTTAATTAATGAATTAATGTACATCCTATCTGGCTCTCCTGGAGTCCTTGGAATGGTTCCTAAGCGAGCTACTGATATCCACAGAGATAGCTGTCTGATTCCTAGCCTGATGCCTGGTCAGGTACTGCTCCGCTCCCTTGACTTGTGACCATGTTCTATTTCTGCCTCCCCCATTGGAATAGCCATGTGACTAAGCCACTAAGCAGAATGACCCCATTAGATTCCCTTCTAGTAGGAAATCACTCGTGGACTCATCTTTGGAGTCACATTCAGAACCATGTAATTGCTTCTCGTTTGGGTATGTAGCTAGTGGGGGAAATTACTAGGTTATGTATGAGTCAGAAGATTGCTCTGACGTTTTCTTGAATCTACCTGAGTGACTTTGGATTCATCCACCTCTGAGTCTCAGTTATCATTGAAAATAGAGATAATATCACTTCCCACTTTTTCCTTTAGTGGGGCCTAAACAAGTTCATGTACCCAAAGGGGCTATTTATACAGTGTTATTGAATGGTTCAGAGTGTTATGTGTTATTGAAGGGTATGGTGTTATTTGTCTTTCTTTAGGCTACCATAACAAAATAACACAGGCTGGGTAGCTTGTCAGTAAAAAAAAAAAAAAAAAAAATTGTTTCTTTAAATTCTGGAGGCTGGAAGTCTAAAATCGAGGAGCCAATATGGTTGAGTGAAGACTCTATTGGGTTGTAGACCTCTTAGATTTTGACTGTGTCTGTGCATGGTGGAAGGGAAGGGACGATCTTTCTGGAGTCTTTTTCAACTTGCTTATTTTTAATTGGAGGATAATTGCTTTGTCTTATTGTGTTAATTTCTGCCATATGTCAACAGGAACCAACCATAGGTAGATACACGTCCCCTCACTCTTCAAGTTCTTTCCCACCTCCCACCCTATGCCACCCCTCTAGATGATCATAAAGCTCCCTGCATCATACAGCAAATTTCCACTGGTTATCTAATTCTACACATGCTGGTATAGATGTTTCAATGTTACTCTCTTAGTTTGTCCCACCCTCTTCCTCCCTCTCTGTGTCCACAAGTCTGTTCTCTGAGGCTGCTCATCTCATTCACAAGGCCTCTGCCCTCACGACCGAATCACCTCCTAAGGTCAGTTCCCTGATACCAGCAGTTCAGAGGTTAGGATCTCAACATGTGAATTTTGGGGGGGACACCAAACATTCAGAATGTACCATCTTTATTAAAAGAAATTTCTATCCTACCTTTGATACAATGTGGTCTGAGGATCAAATTAAATGAAATATATGCAAAAGGTTTTCAAAGTACAAAGTGATGCGAAGCACATCAGATTCCCTTCTAGTAGGAAATCACTCGTGGACTCATCTTTGGAGTCACATTCAGAACCATGTAATTGCTTCTCGTTTGGGTATGTAGCTAGTGGGGGAAATTACTAGGTTATGTATGAGTCAGAAGATTGCTCTGACGTTTTCTTGAATCTACCTGAGTGACTTTGGATTCATCCACCTCTGAGTCTCAGTTATCATTGAAAATAGAGATAATATCACTTCCCACTTTTTCCTTTAGTGGGGCCTAAACAAGTTCATGTACCCAAAGGGGCTATTTATACAGTGTTATTGAATGGTTCAGAGTGTTATGTGTTATTGAAGGGTATGGTGTTATTTGTCTTTCTTTAGGCTACCATAACAAAATAACACAGGCTGGGTAGCTTGTCAGTAAAAAAAAAAAAAAAAAAAAAATTGTTTCTTTAAATTCTGGAGGCTGGAAGTCTAAAATCGAGGAGCCAATATGGTTGAGTGAAGACTCTATTGGGTTGTAGACCTCTTAGATTTTGACTGTGTCTGTGCATGGTGGAAGGGAAGGGACGATCTTTCTGGAGTCTTTTTCAACTTGCTTATTTTTAATTGGAGGATAATTGCTTTGTCTTATTGTGTTAATTTCTGCCATATGTCAACAGGAACCAACCATAGGTAGATACACGTCCCCTCACTCTTCAAGTTCTTTCCCACCTCCCACCCTATGCCACCCCTCTAGATGATCATAAAGCTCCCTGCATCATACAGCAAATTTCCACTGGTTATCTAATTCTACACATGCTGGTATAGATGTTTCAATGTTACTCTCTTAGTTTGTCCCACCCTCTTCCTCCCTCTCTGTGTCCACAAGTCTGTTCTCTGAGGCTGCTCATCTCATTCACAAGGCCTCTGCCCTCACGACCGAATCACCTCCTAAGGTCAGTTCCCTGATACCAGCAGTTCAGAGGTTAGGATCTCAACATGTGAATTTTGGGGGGGACACCAAACATTCAGAATGTACCATCTTTATTAAAAAGAAATTTCTATCCTACCTTTGATACAATGTGGTCTGAGGATCAAATTAAATGAAATATATGCAAAAGGTTTTCAAAAGTACAAAGTGATGCGAAGCACATCACTGTCTCATGCTTGAAGTGGGTGAGCCCTGTCAGCTGGGTTACCTGAGGTCAGTAGGTTTATGTACGTATTTGCCAGAGCAGCACAGTTTTCTGGGTAAAAACGAGGATGCAGAGGCTGGGGACTTTAAATCTGACCTTTTCATTATCATAACATATATATATATATATATATATATATATTTTATTATGAGCACCTCAATTGTTTTGAGATCTTTGACTCATTTCTTTTACTTCTAATATGAAGAAACAACAGTCATCCCCTAACATGGTCATTGGGAAAACATAATTGACATCAATTCCAAAGATAGCTTTTAAGGACAAAGTTATGTGAAGGACAGAAATTGTGTGTGAACTCTCTCAGCAATGAATAGGCACATCTCCACATACCCCTAGGATCTCAAGCTGATAATGTAGCAACAAGAACCTATTGAATCAGGACAAGGGATGGTTCTGCTCGTGTGACAATCTAGGTCTCAGAGTCTGGTATGCAGGCAGGGTGGAAAGAGCAGATTGCAGTTTCAGGAGAGAGGTTAAGCTTGAATGTTTTGGACAGGAGGTGGTTTAGATGCATTTTTAAAAAGTCCTTGAATTTACCTGATGAGTTTTGTGTCCTTGTAATGGTTGTAGCCTCTTCCAGGTTAGGAATAAATTTAGCAACACAAAAGAGGTCATTTAAAAATCTCTGCTTCAGATGCTCCATATCGGCTGGTGCCCCTTCTAGCTTTCTCCTCTTTATGAATTTGGCAGCCTGTGAGGCTGCCCTTCTGATCATCGAGAGCTTAAGGTTAGTGGTATGTGGTTTCAGAACTGTTTTGAAACTTTTATAGGAGAGTTGTGAAAAGGTGGAGGTTTCCAGAAAACCCTTAATAGAAGTTCAGAGATCCATCGGTTTATTTATTTGAGTTTTAAAACAAATTTCTATCCTGCCTTTGATACAATGTGGTCTGAGGATCAAATTAAATGAAATATATGCAAAAGGTTTTCAAAAGTACAAAGTGATGCGAAGCACATCACTGTCTCATGCTTGAAGTGGGTGAGCCCTGTCAGCTGGGTTACCTGAGGTCAGTAGGTTTATGTACGTATTTGCCAGAGCAGCACAGTTTTCTGGGTAAAAACGAGGATGCAGAGGCTGGGGACTTTAAATCTGACCTTTTCATTATCATAACATATATATATATATATATATATATATATTTTATTATGAGCACCTCAATTGTTTTGAGATCTTTGACTCATTTCTTTTACTTCTAATATGAAGAAACAACAGTCATCCCCTAACATGGTCATTGGGAAAACATAATTGACATCAATTCCAAAGATAGCTTTTAAGGACAAAGTTATGTGAAGGACAGAAATTGTGTGTGAACTCTCTCAGCAATGAATAGGCACATCTCCACATACCCCTAGGATCTCAAGCTGATAATGTAGCAACAAGAACCTATTGAATCAGGACAAGGGATGGTTCTGCTCGTGTGACAATCTAGGTCTCAGAGTCTGGTATGCAGGCAGGGTGGAAAGAGCAGATTGCAGTTTCAGGAGAGAGGTTAAGCTTGAATGTTTTGGACAGGAGGTGGTTTAGATGCATTTTTAAAAAGTCCTTGAATTTACCTGATGAGTTTTGTGTCCTTGTAATGGTTGTAGCCTCTTCCAGGTTAGGAATAAATTTAGCAACACAAAAGAGGTCATTTAAAAATCTCTGCTTCAGATGCTCCATATCGGCTGGTGCCCCTTCTAGCTTTCTCCTCTTTATGAATTTGGCAGCCTGTGAGGCTGCCCTTCTGATCATCGAGAGCTTAAGGTTAGTGGTATGTGGTTTCAGAACTGTTTTGAAACTTTTATAGGAGAGTTGTGAAAAGGTGGAGGTTTCCAGAAAACCCTTAATAGAAGTTCAGAGATCCATCGGTTTATTTATTTGAGTTTTAAAACAACATTTCAATTTAAATTAATTTTAGGCTTGGAAAATGTTGAAAAATACTAGAAAGTATTCCTTTATATCCCTCACTCTGCTTCTACTTATCTTAACGTCTCTTATCACCATGATAATCATCAAGAATAAGAGATTAACAATAGTACTGTGTTATTAACTAAACTACAGACTGCATTAGAAATTCACAAAATTTCTTACAAATATCCAGTTTCAGGATCCTATCCAGGACCTCCCATTGCGTTTTACTCCAATCTGTCACAGTTTTCTTGTCTTTTCTTATCCCTTATGACTAGCTCTTTTCAGAGTAGTGATCAGTAATTTTGTAAAATAGTCTTTAACTTAGCTTTTTCTAATTTTTTTTCATGATTGGGATACAGTTATGCAGTTTTTGCAAAAATACCACAGAAATAATATTGTGTCCCCTCTGAGCACCCCTCTGGGGTATGAAACATGATGCCAATATGTCATTATTGGTGATATTTACCTTGTTCACTTAGTTAAGTTGATGGCTGCTTGTTTCTCCACAATAAAGTTACTATCTTTCCCTTTGCATCAGTAAGTATTTTTGAGGCAGGTAGTTTGAGTTTATTCAAGTTGACTATCATTCTTGAATTTCTTCTGCGTAAAATATTACACATCTAAGAAAAGGAGATACACTCTCTGATGATTTTCTTCTTTTTACTTAATATATATGAAATATCTATTCTAGAGGCTTTGTTCATTCTTTTATACAGTTGCATGTACTTTATTATGTGGCTTTGCCAGTTTCTTCAACCACTCTTCCACACATAGGCATTTAAGCTGTTTCCAGTGTTTTGCAACTACGAACAATGAGACAATGAGTACATTTGTGTACATGTGTACTTGCATTGTTGGAGATATCTCCCCTAGAAGTGGGATTCTTAGGTCAAAAAGAAAATCCATATGCGATTTTGTTAGACATTGCCAAATATTCCTCCTAGAAAGGTTGTACTAATTTGCATTCTTACTAGAACTATATGGAAGTGCCTCTTTCCCCATAGCTCCACCAATAAGCTTAACTAATGGAGAGTGTTGCCATATTTTAAAATTTTTGTCAATATGATATGATTTTTGTGAAAGTGTTACCATATTTTAAAATTTTTGTCAATATGGAATGATTTTTTCTTTTTGCTATTTGTCAGTTGTTCTGTGATCTTGTTAATTGTGCTTCTTGTCATGCAAAAATATTTTCACTGAAATGCAGTCAAATTTATCAATTTTTCTCTGGTTTATGATTTTAAACTATAGTTAGTAAATCTTTTTCTTACCAAGGTTAAAGAATAGAATAATTTAACTATGTTTTCCTTTAGGTGGTCTGGTTTCAGTTTTTTTTTTTTTTTTTTAAACATTTATTTTATTTATTTATCTTTTTGAGGGTGTGGGGTGGGGAGGGAGGGGGATGGGTGGACCACTTCTATTGGTCTTTCATTTCTCTATTTTCATCTGTCTTTGTTCTTCTGCCCCTGTGGGCCTCCCATCGCGGTGGCCTCTGTTGTGGCAGAGCACCGGCTCTGGGCGCATGCACTCCAGAGCTCCGGCTCGGTAATTGGACACATCAGTCCAGCCGCTCCAGGGCACGTGGGATCTTCCCAGGCCAGGGATCAAACCAGCGCCCCTTGCAGTGCAAGGCGGTGTCCTTACCCGCTGGACCACCAGGGGAAGCCCTGGTTTCAGTTTTTTATATTTAGATCCCTAATCCATTTGGAGTTTATCTGCTATATGATGTAAGATATAGGTGTATTTTAACTTCTTCAAATGACTACCTACTTGTTTCAGACTATTAAAATGTTCTTTACCCCAGTGATTTGAAAGGCCACTTTTGTCATATACTAAATTCCATATGATTTGGAGCCTTTTTCTGGACTGTCTAGTCTATTTGTATATTTTTCTATTCATGTTCCACAGTGTTTTAATTATGGAGGCTTTGTAGAATATTTTAATTTCTGATGACTAGTCATCACACAGGTTTTTAAAGTGCTTTTCTACCTATTCTTGCATACTTTTTTTTCCATTTGAACTTTAGTATCAAATTGTCTAGCTCCAGAAAAATAGCTTGCTGTTATTGTATTGCAATTGTATTCAATTTATTGTTAACTTTGGGAGAACAGTTTTTTAAAAAAAAATAGTACTACAATCCTATTAAGAACAAAGGATGCCCTTCCATTTGTTTTAGCCTTAATTAATGTCATTGAGGAGTGTTTAAAATTTTTTGCAAAAACAAACAAACAAAAAGATTTTCCTTTTGTATGTCTGTACACTAGTAAAAAATTTACTCATAAGTACATATTGCATTTTGACTCTGCTGTAAGTGGTATTTTATTTACTGTGATTTCTTCTGTTTATTGTTTCTCTATATGAAGGGTATTGATTTTAACAAGTTAATTTCATACCCTACTACTTCAGTAAATTCTTTCATTGTTTGAGTTAAGGTTCTTATTTATGCTTTGAATTTTTCTAGGTATATGTCCTTACCCACTGGACCACCAGGGAAGCCTGGTCTTGAAGATTTTATCTTTGTCTTTGAAATCTGTTTTATAAGCATATGCCTTAGTTTTATTTTTTTTTTTTATCATTCTTAGGTAATTTTCTCAGATACCTAGTAAGCGTTTTCAGCCTAGAGTTGTATCTTTATCTATTTCTGGAAATTTTTTTGGATTATAATTTTACAGACTAATTGCATTTCATTTGTTTTCTTTTTCTTCTCTAGTACTCCAGTAGTGTAAATATTATTCTTCTTTGCCTATATTCTATTTCCCTTGTTTTTCTGTGATTCACTTTATATCTTCCTTTGTGTCATTTCATTCTCTTGGTTATTTTCTTGCCTTTTTTCAATGTCCCTTATTAAATTTTCATTTGAGCCTGTTTTCTTTTGGACATTATGCTTTCTTCTTTACATTGGAGATAATATCACCTTTTCCCTTCCATTTCTTTCCTGAGTTCAATCAACTATTTTTTCATTCTCTTGTTTTCTGTCCATTTCTGTTCTCAGTGCTTAAATTTATAGTTTAAAGTGTATCTTTTTTCATATCCTTAAATCTTTGTTATGATATGTTTGATTTGGAGTGTAAGTGTGAAGTTTCCTTCTGCTTCATGTTTTATTTTTGTTTTGTCTTTTTATTTATTTATTATTCTTTTGGAGTAGGGTGGTTGGATTTTCCTCTGTTGATTTCTGTGTAAATTCATTCTGCTATAGTTTATTATCGGATTTTATTGTTCTGAGTTTTTTTGGCCATTTTCATGTTGTTTTAGCCTTAATTAATGTCATTGAGGAGTGTTTAAAATTTTTTGCAAAAACAAACAAACAAAAAGATTTTCCTTTTGTATGTCTGTACACTAGTAAAAAATTTACTCATAAGTACATATTGCATTTTGACTCTGCTGTAAGTGGTATTTTATTTACTGTGATTTCTTCTGTTTATTGTTTCTCTATATGAAGGGTATTGATTTTAACAAGTTAATTTCATACCCTACTACTTCAGTAAATTCTTTCATTGTTTGAGTTAAGGTTCTTATTTATGCTTTGAATTTTTCTAGGTATATGTCCTTACCCACTGGACCACCAGGGAAGCCTGGTCTTGAAGATTTTATCTTTGTCTTTGAAATCTGTTTTATAAGCATATGCCTTAGTTTTATTTTTTTTTTTTATCATTCTTAGGTAATTTTCTCAGATACCTAGTAAGCGTTTTCAGCCTAGAGTTGTATCTTTATCTATTTCTGGAAATTTTTTTGGATTATAATTTTACAGACTAATTGCATTTCATTTGTTTTCTTTTTCTTCTCTAGTACTCCAGTAGTGTAAATATTATTCTTCTTTGCCTATATTCTTTTTCCCTTGTTTTTCTGTGATTCACTTTATATCTTCCTTTGTGTCATTTCATTCTCTTGGTTATTTTCTTGCCTTTTTTCAATGTCCCTTATTAAATTTTCATTTGAGCCTGTTTTCTTTTGGACATTATGCTTTCTTCTTTACATTGGAGATAATATCACCTTTTCCCTTCCATTTCTTTCCTGAGTTCAATCAACTATTTTTTCATTCTCTTGTTTTCTGTCCATTTCTGTTCTCAGTGCTTAAATTTATAGTTTAAAGTGTATCTTTTTTCATATCCTTAAATCTTTGTTATGATATGTTTGATTTGGAGTGTAAGTGTGAAGTTTCCTTCTGCTTCATGTTTTATTTTTGTTTTGTCTTTTTATTTATTTATTATTCTTTTGGAGTAGGGTGGTTGGATTTTCCTCTGTTGATTTCTGTGTAAATTCATTCTGCTATAGTTTTTTTTTGGATTTTATTGTTCTGATTTTCCTTTTTGTAATACTGGAATGTTTTACATGGTCCTAGTTGAAAGGCACTCTTCATTGTTGGTGTATTAAAATTCAAATACTTTAGCAGATTTTTTTGTGTTGGTGTTGGAGGGGGGATTATGAGTTCACTAATTTTGTTGATCTATTTTTTTCTTGCAGACCTCTACATTTTTTCTTCATTTCTGCTTTACTACCTTATTGCTAAAGGACCCTTCCTTCTTTTTATTTTTTACTCTCTTATTTTTCTCTTCCAGAGACTGTGTGTTTGAAAGACTGTTCCTTTAAATCGTAAGTGTTCATGTAAACAGTGTCTCTCCCTTCGCATTTTGTGCCTGGCCCTTTAAGGAGCCGCCTACTCTTTCAATGGCCCAAACTTTGGTATCTCCTTTAGGATGTTCTGCCCTGTTTAATCTTTCTGGTGCCCTTTCTTTCTTAAATCTCCTTGCCTGTTCCCTCTTCTGTATCCCTAGCAGTTTTTATTGGTCTTCCTTTGCTTGCAAGCCTCAGTGGTGGGGAATGAAAGGGGCAGAAAGGCATAGAATTTGTTTCTTTTTCTCTTTTAACTCACAATATTTTTCAAAGCATTCTTGGCATTTTCTAAAAGTAATATTGAGACTATAGTTTTGCAGAGAGACCTCATAGTTCTGAAGTTACTGTGTACTGTTCCATGGGGGGATGAGGGTTGGGAGATTATTTACAATACAATTGTCATTGTCTTTGGCTACATAAAAGTCCTCACAGGAAGCGCATTTGCATATTAAAAGGGCCATCTCATCTAGGTAAGTCATTTGACTAACCCCTGTACATGTGATAACTTCCATATTTAGATTTTGAATTCAAACTTTTTCTAAGCTTTCAACCCATGTATCTGCCTATTCTCACACAACCTCAAATTCACAAAGTTCAAAACTCAACAGTCTCTTTCCCCAGGAAGCCTGGTTTTCTGCCTCCCCTCACACACACTCTATTTCTTGTTGAAAATTAGCATTCTCCACTGGAACACTCAAGCTAGAAACTTGAGAGTCATTTAGAGTCATCTAACCCCCTTGCCCACACATCCAATGGTGAAGAAGATGAAAAAGAAACAAACCTTTGACAGGGGGATAGTTTGAATCATTCTGCTATAGTTTTTTTTTGGATTTTATTGTTCTGATTTTCCTTTTTGTAATACTGGAATGTTTTACATGGTCCTAGTTGAAAGGCACTCTTCATTGTTGGTGTATTAAAATTCAAATACTTTAGCAGATTTTTTTGTGTTGGTGTTGGAGGGGGGATTATGAGTTCACTAATTTTGTTGATCTATTTTTTTCTTGCAGACCTCTACATTTTTTCTTCATTTCTGCTTTACTACCTTATTGCTAAAGGACCCTTCCTTCTTTTTATTTTTTACTCTCTTATTTTCTCTTCCAGAGACTGTGTGTTTGAAAGACTGTTCCTTTAAATCGTAAGTGTTCATGTAAACAGTGTCTCTCCCTTCGCATTTTGTGCCTGGCCCTTTAAGGAGCCGCCTACTCTTTCAATGGCCCAAACTTTGGTATCTCCTTTAGGATGTTCTGCCCTGTTTAATCTTTCTGGTGCCCTTTCTTTCTTAAATCTCCTTGCCTGTTCCCTCTTCTGTATCCCTAGCAGTTTTTATTGGTCTTCCTTTGCTTGCAAGCCTCAGTGGTGGGGAATGAAAGGGGCAGAAAGGCATAGAATTTGTTTCTTTTTCTCTTTTAACTCACAATATTTTTCAAAGCATTCTTGGCATTTTCTAAAAGTAATATTGAGACTATAGTTTTGCAGAGAGACCTCATAGTTCTGAAGTTACTGTGTACTGTTCCATGGGGGGATGAGGGTTGGGAGATTATTTACAATACAATTGTCATTGTCTTTGGCTACATAAAAGTCCTCACAGGAAGCGCATTTGCATATTAAAAGGGCCATCTCATCTAGGTAAGTCATTTGACTAACCCCTGTACATGTGATAACTTCCATATTTAGATTTTGAATTCAAACTTTTTCTAAGCTTTCAACCCATGTATCTGCCTATTCTCACACAACCTCAAATTCACAAAGTTCAAAACTCAACAGTCTCTTTCCCCAGGAAGCCTGGTTTTCTGCCTCCCCTCACACACACTCTATTTCTTGTTGAAAATTAGCATTCTCCACTGGAACACTCAAGCTAGAAACTTGAGAGTCATTTAGAGTCATCTAACCCCCTTGCCCACACATCCAATGGTGAAGAAGATGAAAAAGAAACAAACCTTTGACAGCATCTGGCATGGGGCTGGATAGTTCTTTGCTATTCAGGGGTGAATGTTGATAGTGGGAATAACAGTGCAGAACACTTATAATTTAGTAAGGAGTGAGTAATAAACTTATTGCAGCCCAAGATCTTAGAGGCGGGGACAATGTCTTATTCATTTGATAATCTTTCACAATACTTACTTATCAGAGAGTTTAATAAAGGTCTTTAGGAATATTTTAAAAATTAATAATAAAATAAATAACCATAATAATACCTGTGATTAAGCACATACCTCCTAATGCAAAAAAAAGCTCTTGAAAAAGATCCCTAAACTTAAGCAAGTCAACTCAAATTTTTACAAGCATTTGAAATGTTTCAAAAATGAACCACATAGCTACTTTGACAATGACAAACTTGGAATCTAATGGAAGCTTCTTACCTACATTTTTGTGTGTGCCATGAATCTGGTCAAAGCTTACAGACCCTTCTCAGAATAGTGCTTTAAAATACATAACGTAAAATATGTAGAAGTACAAGGAAATCAATTACATAGAAGCATAACTATCAAAGTATTAAAAAATATACCAATGTGTGAAATAGTAATATATGTGCTTCTTTACTAATGCATTAAGTAACAAGATCTAGCAACCAAACTAATAGCTAGCATATTTTCAAGTAGTGGTAAATATAGGCAGTTTTTCAAGATATCTACAACTGTGATACGCTATGAAAACATCTGTGATTTCCATTGGTGAGACAGTGAATGTATGTATACCTGTCAATACCACAGAAATTTCTTCCCTATCTTCTTACTTGAAAATATGTTAAGTTTCAGTTAGAAATTAATAAAAGTGAAGATGCAATTTTTTTTCCCCATCCAAGTTAATGACCATCTGAACTCCATACACACAGCTACATCTGTGAGTTCCAGGTTAAGAACCCTGGGTTTGGAAGGTGTCACTGCTGCCAAGTCTGTCTGACTCTCACCAAGCACAACAGTCACCATAGGGGCTTCAGTTTTTTATGATCTCTGACCTAAAGCCTTATGCAATTATGGATCCATCATTTTCATAATTCCTCTATAAGACTTGCCCTTATAGGGAAAAAAAGATTGGAATAGGACAACCGAGTTGTCCCTTTACAGGCAGAAAGGTCTGTTTTGCCCAACACAAAGTGAACTTGCATTTGACAAAATTAAGATGATATTCATTAGACATTCTCTGCAGATCCTAGTCTGAAGGAGCTCTCAGAAGCTAGGGCTGTGACAGAGGAGGGTGTGGAAGGTGATGGGAGAGGGCTGGAACCTGGATAACAAATTCTACAACTTGTAGATAATAAATGAAAAGGGTAAGAACTTCCCACTGGCTGATAGAAAGAAAATGTCACAAACACGAAAACATAATAAAGCTGGCTTTGAGTCCTTGGTGCCTTCCCTTCATGATTAATGATTGGTCTCAAATAGGATGGGTAAAGGAAAGTGAAGTTCCTCTTGAAGTAGCTTTAAAAATGCCACAGCTTAAAAAAAATTATTGTAACATCAATTTAAGAAAAAAAAAACTCTGCTAGATTGTAAAGGTCAAGAAAGATTTGGGTGTTTTTAAATGCTGTCTAGAAGAAATTCTTATAAAGGTTAAGATGTCATGTAGTTTCAGAGTTATGGGCATAGAAGGGGGGTCCTGGACAAAAGCTGAGCTACCTGGGGGCCTTCTGTGACGGTGACCCGTGCTGACAGTGGGCAGTGGGCAGCTGTTGGATCACAGTGTGTCACCTTGTCCATGAGAAAAGTCAGGCATGGCTCTTTCAAAGCCTTTAAAGCCAGGGGAACATTTCACGCCCAAAGCTCTGTTCTGACTACACGCATGCCTTAAGATGACTTTCCCCTAGCCTCCCAACAGCACGGCTCAGAGCAGCACTTAAAGGTCCCAAGGGAGGGAATGCTGAGTCCCTGTAGCCCCTTTTGCCTTCTCTCACTCTGCATGGAATCTCTCAGTCCCTCAGAGCAAGTTTCCACAGACAGAGCCAGCCCTGGTTTGTAGGTTTATGGCATGTGGGACAATCTCCTGACCTCCACAGAGAAGATGTTCTGTGGTAGTGGTGGAGGTTTCCATGTCTTCACACTCCAGTGGCATAGGAAGAGGTCTCAGTTGTCCTAGTCACAGACTTCCAGACCCCTAAGTGATATCTCCTGGCCACGGTGATCCTCCCAGGGAAATACAGTGTGGAGCGCCCACACACTAGCGCATCTATGCAGGGCTATTGCTCAGGGATTTGGAGTTCCCTGGTCACTGGAGAACACTGGTTTTCAATTCATCTCTACAAACATGCCACCCCAAACCACCTGGAAGGGGTCCATGTGCTCCTCTTATGTTGTCTGTGGAGAGGCAGCCATGGGATCACCTGGGAGCCTGTCAGCAATGCAGAATCTCGGGCCTCACCTCAGACTTCTTGAGTCAGAAGTTGCATGTTAACAAAATGCCCCCATGACATGTGGGCCTGTGAAAGTCTAAGGTGCTCTGCTTGTTCAAGACATATGTTTACATGAGTAAGTGCATGCACATGTGTGGGTACACACAGAGGCCAGCTCTCCCCTGGGGAACCTCAGAGGAAAAGGATGGAAATGACCATTGTAGAGAGTTCTAGTCTATCTTGTTAACACTTATGAAAAGAGTTAGACACTGCACACTTATTGTGAATATTTATCTTAGTGAATTTTCCTGGATGACACGGGCCCTTTGCAGACCAAGTCAGACCATTTGACCCCTCACTCCTCCTCACCTAGAAGGTTCTTTGTGACATTAACTGATGTTCTGTGGCAGGGATGGACCTCCAGATAGGTGACTAGATCTTTGCAAAACAGAAATTGCAGGACATGAGAAAGTGACTCTTAAAATGTAATCTGAGTGTCTCATTAACAGTCTAGAATCTATAATCAAAGAACCAATCATTTGGGTTAATGGGGAGTTTCTTGTTAAATATGTAAGCTTCACCACTGCTGCTCAAACCACTTCCTTAAAAAGTCCCTGTAGCCCCTTTGCCTTCTCTCACTGAGAATCTCTCAGTCCCTCAGAGCAAGTTTCCACAGACAGAGCCAGCCCTGGTTTGTAGGTTTATGGCATGTGGGACAATCTCCTGACCTCCACAGAGAAGATGTTCTGTGGTAGTGGTGGAGGTTTCCATGTCTTCACACTCCAGTGGCATAGGAAGAGGTCTCAGTTGTCCTAGTCACAGACTTCCAGACCCCTAAGTGATATCTCCTGGCCACGGTGATCCTCCCAGGGAAATACAGTGTGGAGCGCCCACACACTAGCGCATCTATGCAGGGCTATTGCTCAGGGATTTGGAGTTCCCTGGTCACTGGAGAACACTGGTTTTCAATTCATCTCTACAAACATGCCACCCCAAACCACCTGGAAGGGGTCCATGTGCTCCTCTTAATGTTGTCTGTGGAGAGGCAGCCATGGGATCACCTGGGAGCCTGTCAGCAATGCAGAATCTCGGGCCTCACCTCAGACTTCTTGAGTCAGAAGTTGCATGTTAACAAAATGCCCCCATGACATGTGGGCCTGTGAAAGTCTAAGGTGCTCTGCTTGTTCAAGACATATGTTTACATGAGTAAGTGCATGCACATGTGTGGGTACACACAGAGGCCAGCTCTCCCCTGGGGAACCTCAGAGGAAAAGGATGGAAATGACCATTGTAGAGAGTTCTAGTCTATCTTGTTAACACTTATGAAAAGAGTTAGACACTGCACACTTATTGTGAATATTTATCTTAGTGAATTTTCCTGGATGACACGGGCCCTTTGCAGACCAAGTCAGACCATTTGACCCCTCACTCCTCCTCACCTAGAAGGTTCTTTGTGACATTAACTGATGTTCTGTGGCAGGGATGGACCTCCAGATAGGTGACTAGATCTTTGCAAAACAGAAATTGCAGGACATGAGAAAGTGACTCTTAAAATGTAATCTGAGTGTCTCATTAACAGTCTAGAATCTATAATCAAAGAACCAATCATTTGGGTTAATGGGGAGTTTCTTGTTAAATATGTAAGCTTCACCACTGCTGCTCAAACCACTTCCTATAGAGTGAGCAAAATATGTCTCCTCTAGTGTCTGTCTCAAACTCTCTTCCTAAACCACCTTAATTTTCCTGACACTTGTACTTATTGCTGCTGCTGCTTACTTCTGTACTAATTTTATATTCCATTCACTTAGCAATTTTGCTATTTCATATAGCCCATCTTTCCAACTAGATTTTAAAGTCTATCAGGAGCACATATATATTCCATTTGTTGAATGCCAGCTTCAGCTTAGGTCACTATATTTAAGAAAGGGTCTACTAAGCTTAAAAAAAATTAAAGTATCATCATCATCAACTATTAATGGTTCTAGATGCCAATGCTTTCCAGATGCTGGGCATTCACACACAACAGTTCACACAATCCTTACAATTACCCCTCGACCCCCAATCTAAGAGAAGGAGACCCAAGCTTGGGGACTTTGCAAAGTCACACAGCTAGTGCAGGGCCGAGCCAGATCTGAACTCAGTTTTATCTGCAGTGTGTGTCCCTTCTTCATTAATTTTTTTGTGGAATGAGATTGCCTTTTGCTTTCTGCTGAAAACCAAACACATATGAGTTCTGGGAAGAGAATATCAGCTAAATTAGAGAAATGCAAGACTAGGTCCCTGTGAGCAGTTGTGACATGTATGACCCTAGGAAAGTTGTTTCTTTTTCTGTATCCTAGGGTCTCCCTCTCTAGCATGGTGATGGTTATCTTTAATTTACTGGGTCACTGAAAACTTCAACAGTCAGTAAGTGTCAAGTAAGGGAAAGGTGTTGATTGTGAGACCTCAGGGATAGTCTACAGAAGCTGGGGTCCTTTTGACACTCCTGAGCAGGGTCAGAGTGTCAGTCACCCCAGCTGTAGAGTCTTGCGTTTCCTCCCAGTCCTTGTTTGGGATTTCCTAAAGGAGTGACAGCAGATCTTCTGGATAGTGGCCTTCATGCTATGAACAAGACTGCAAAAGTCCATCTTCTACCTTATGATATCAGAAAGAGAAGCGCTATTCTTCACACTCAAGGTGTGTGGAAGCCAGAACTTGCACATTTATGAACCTACTCACAGGGAAACAATTCCTGCTGAAGGGGCTTGAGTTAGTTTGTTGACATTAACCACAAAAAACTTTCAAAAAACAAAACAAAACAAAAAAAAAAACAAAACCAACACCCTAGAGTGCCCTGGATTCATGAAGAAATGGACATAATGTGATTCTTCATAATCAAGAGTCGATGAAGGTAGTGTTTTTCAGGTCTACTATATCCTTCTACTTCTCTGTATATTCATCTTATTGAACTTTGATATTGAACTCCAGCTAAAAATCTTAACTACTTAAAACAATAATTGTAATATATAGTAGAGCTGTTAGTAACCAGGTGCTTCCCTGGTGGCTCAGTGGCAAAGAATCTGCCTGCCAATGACATAAGTTCAATCCCTGGATTGGGAAGATCCTCTGGAGGAGGAAGAAATGAGAACATACTCCAGTATTCTTGCTTGAGATATCCCATGGACAGATTTGTGGGCTACGGTCCATGATGTCTCAAAAGAGTTGGACATGACTTAGCAACTAAACAACAAGTAACCTTGTTCTATATTTTCCAAGTCTCATGTAAATGTATTATCATATTTTCATAGTTTAAAAAAGAAAGAGAAAACAAATTAGGGCTTTTATTTATTTTTGATAGATTTTTTATTTGATTCCCTTTAAAAAAATTATTTATTTTTAATTGAAGCATAATTGCTTTACAGTATTGTATTGGTTTCTTTCAAACATCAGCATGAATCAGTCATAGGTATACATATGTTCCATCCCATTTGAATCTCAAAAATAGGGAACACTTCAGGAATTTGCATGTCATCCTTGCACAGAGGCCATGGTAATCTTCTCTGTATCATTCTAATTTTAGTATATGTGCTGCTGAAGTGAGCACTCAATGGGGGATTTTAGTTTCTGAACTTGGAACACAATTATGATGATGACTGTGACTTCCATTCTTCCAGGGAAATGGATTTCCATATCTGGAAAGGAAAGCACATGATACCAGGAATATTGTGTAGATACCCAGAATTCTTCCCAAAATATGCAGTGCTTTTCTAAGAGAATGCTTTCCAACTAAATGATTTAGCCTAATATCAAAACATTCTAATATATGATCCAGCAATCCTACTCCTGGCATTCAACTAGAGAAAATTGTAATTCAAAAAGATACATGCATCTCAACATTCATTGCAGCACTGTTTACAATTGCTAAGACATGAAAATAACCTAAAAGTTCACTGAAAGAGGAATGGGTAAGAAAGATGTGGTACATATATACAATGGAATATTATTCAATCATAACAGAATGAAATAATGCAAATTTCAGCAACATGGATAGACCTAGAGATTATCATACTAAGTAAAGTAAGTCAGACAAAAACAGATATCATATCATATCACTTAATGTGGAATCTTAAAAAATTATACAAATGAATTTATTTATAAAACAAAAGCAGTCTTATAGTTACCAGGAACAAACTTCTGGTTACCAAAGGGAAAAGATGGAGGGGGGAGGGATAAATTAGGAGTTTGGTATTAACCTACACACTACTATATATAAAACAGATAACCAACAAGGGCCTATTGTATAGCACAGAGAACTGTACTCAATATACTGTAATAACCTATATGGGAAAAGAACCTGAAAAAGAATAATTGAATCACTTTTCTGTATACCTGAAACTAACAGAACATTGTAAACCAACTATACCTCAATATAAAATAAAAATAAATTTAATTAAATTTAAAGTTAATAAAAAAGAAAAATTTTATGGCTACATAATTCAACAGCCCAATTGAGGTGAATGTTTATAAAAAGAAAAAAAAAAAGAAACAAAGTTAAGGCGTCCAAGGTTTCTATTAAGGGTAGCTCCTGCTACATGTGTCCTCTCTGAGCTTCCATCATGACTGAGATTCTCACATTTGAGCAGTTCTTTTCATTAGACTGGGGCTTCCAAGGTGGCTCAATGGGTAAAGAATCTGCCTGCCAGTATAGAAGATGAGGAAATACAGGTTCAGTCCCTGGGTCGGTAAGATCCTCTGTAGGAGGACATGTCAACCACTCTGGAGACTGGTGGGCTATAATCCATAGGGCCACAAAAAGTTGCACGAGGGCTTCCCTGGTGGTCCAGTGGGTAAGGACACTGCCTTGCAGTGCAAGGCGCCGTTTGATACCTGGCCTAGGGAGATCCCACATGCAGAATCTACTCCTGGCTTTCCAACTAAATGATTTAGCCTAATATCAAAACATTCTAATATATGATCCAGCAATCCTACTCCTGGCATTCAACTAGAGAAAATTGTAATTCAAAAAGATACATGCATCTCAACATTCATTGCAGCACTGTTTACAATTGCTAAGACATGAAAATAACCTAAAAGTTCACTGAAAGAGGAATGGGTAAGAAAGATGTGGTACATATATACAATGGAATATTATTCAATCATAACAGAATGAAATAATGCAAATTTCAGCAACATGGATAGACCTAGAGATTATCATACTAAGTAAAGTAAGTCAGACAAAAACAGATATCATATCATATCACTTAATGTGGAATCTTAAAAAATTATACAAATGAATTTATTTATAAAACAAAAGCAGTCTTATAGTTACCAGGAACAAACTTCTGGTTACCAAAGGGAAAAGATGGAGGGGGGAGGGATAAATTAGGAGTTTGGTATTAACCTACACACTACTATATATAAAACAGATAACCAACAAGGGCCTATTGTATAGCACAGAGAACTGTACTCAATATACTGTAATAACCTATATGGGAAAAGAACCTGAAAAAGAATAATTGAATCACTTTTCTGTATACCTGAAACTAACAGAACATTGTAAACCAACTATACCTCAATATAAAATAAAAATAAATTTAATTAAATTTAAAGTTAATAAAAAAGAAAAATTTTATGGCTACATAATTCAACAGCCCAATTGAGGTGAATGTTTATAAAAAGAAAAAAAAAAAGAAACAAAGTTAAGGCGTCCAAGGTTTCTATTAAGGGTAGCTCCTGCTACATGTGTCCTCTCTGAGCTTCCATCATGACTGAGATTCTCACATTTGAGCAGTTCTTTTCATTAGACTGGGGCTTCCAAGGTGGCTCAATGGGTAAAGAATCTGCCTGCCAGTATAGAAGATGAGGAAATACAGGTTCAGTCCCTGGGTCGGTAAGATCCTCTGTAGGAGGACATGTCAACCACTCTGGAGACTGGTGGGCTATAATCCATAGGGCCACAAAAAGTTGCACGAGGGCTTCCCTGGTGGTCCAGTGGGTAAGGACACTGCCTTGCAGTGCAAGGGGCGCCGGTTTGATACCTGGCCTAGGGAGATCCCACATGCTGCGGAGCAGTTGGACCGCTGTGTCCAGTTACCAAGCCGGAGCTCTGGGGTGCATGCGCCCAGAGCCGGTCCTCTGCAGTGATGGGAACCACTGCGATGGGAGGCCCACAGAGGCCAAAGAACAAAGATGGATGAAAATAGATAAATGAAAAACCAGCAGAAGTGGCCCCCCACCCCCTCCCTCCCCAGCCCGCCCCCCCCAAAATAAATAAATAAACAAATGGAAAAAGTTGCACACGATTGAAGTGACTAAGCACATACCATTAGACCAATGTTATTTGGGTAAGTCATTGTCTCTGGCAGTAACCTATTAAAAGCAAAAGTTTCTTAGGCCTATTAACACAATTCCTACAAAAACTGGTATTCTAGCTACGTGAATTACTTTATCAGACTAATTAGCTCATACGTCTCAGACAATATGGCTCTGAGGAAATAGGCATACTTTAATGGATATTTTGGTTTGAAATATGAAATATTATATGGGGCAATATGGTGGGAGTCTGGGAGGCTAGAAGACAGAAAAAGACACTCATCAAGAAGGGAAAACACTCTGTAAAAGTTAAAAGCAAAATAAAGATTTAAAAAAAAAATTAAAAAAAAAAGAAGGGAAAACAGAGAAGAGATAAGTCAGAGGAACATCAAAATTACACTTCTATCCCCTTCATAGTTTGGCCTCTCATCCTTGCAGTTTTGTTTTCTGTTGAAATGTTTTTAATGTACACATGACCAATATAATCTCTTCTTTGTGCATGCCTCTAAGAAATAAGTCTTTGTGAGGTGAAAATTAAAAGTGAAATGAATACCTCAGTTTCTTCTGACAATGGTCATCCACATCTGATCTTCCCCTCCTTTCTGGCCCACAGCTAAGCAGCATTTCTCAGTTCTGTGTGTCTAGATGGGAGTCACATAACTGAAGACCAGACACCAGTATGTGGGTGACCATAGTACATGGACTTCTAGTCTCTTTCCCTCCTCCTTTCAGTGACTGAAAACCAACAGCTGGAAGACACAGAGAGATGGAAGAAGCCCCTTGGACTACAATCCATGGGTCAGACACTACTTAGTGATTAAGCCACCACTGCCATGAAGCATTGAGATCTGGGTGTCTTGTTATTATGTCGCAGTGCATCATTTACCTAAACTGCTATAATTTACCATCTATATTAATATTTATCATCAGTGGATTGCAGGATACTTAAAGAAACAGAGCAAAACATGACTTTTAAAATGGTTTTTAAAGAGGAGTATTGTTTATATTATTAGTTTTAGTTTGCTAAGGATGTTCTACATGCGCGTTGTTTTGTATTCTTATTTAATCTGACAACAATCTTTTGAGGCAGATTTATTATTCTCATTCTACAGGTAGAGAAATGAACTTAGAAAATCTACTGAAAATCTTGCTTTATGTCAGACCATTAACAAGTGGCAGTGTTGTGACGGTGATCCCAGTCATTCAGTGTTTGCACTGAAAGCTTTACTGATGTGTGATTATATTCTTAGAATTACTGGGGGAAGCAGGATCAAACCACAGAATGGCACAGCAAGGTCACACCATGAACCAAGGAGAAGGCCTGGCCTCAAAGAGGAAAACAATTATCATATCTCTCTGCCCACAAAGTAGATGAGAGACTATTTCCTTTCTCTCTCTTTCACACCTCAAAAAATACTGAATTGATTTTCTGTGATTTCCCTTTTCTGCTCTCCATTGAAAGCCTTGATTATGCCCCAGTTTTCTGCCAAGAGAAAATTCTTGCTGCTGAGTTATAAATTCTTCAGGTTCTAACTAGGCTTCAACTGGGGGAGTTTTATTCTTCCATTGATACATGTGTGTCGCTCCCATCAGGGGAACACTTTTCTTAGAGGAAACAACATCTTGTTTCTATAGAGGTGAAATGGAAAATGGGGGTCACAATGTGTGAGAGAAGCCTGCACCCTGAAGGGAGAGGAAAAAAGAATGAAGCTAAGTGGATGTCTTTATTGGCTGTTCTTGTGGATGGGGAATGTTGAATTTCAAGTTTGTTTTTTTAAGCTGAGAAGGCAGACTTGTTGCCTGAATGATCCCTGTTGCAATTGTTGCCATTAGAATTCAACAAGGGGATGCATGTGGAAGGGACTGTGTCAGTGTATGGGACACCTCCCATGGACGATATTAAGATCTCAGCCTTTATTAACAGAAGATCAGTATATGGGCAATTGTAGATGGTCCGCCAGGAGTTCATGGGCTGTTAAGACAGTGGAAGGCAGAAGTATGTGGTGATATAAAGCGCAAACTATGGAGGCAGATTCTTGGGTTAAAACTGTCAGTGCTGCCCCATCTAGCTGTACAATAGTTTGGTCGCTTACTCAATCTTTCCAAGTTCCAGATTCCTACTATGTAAAATGGATATAATACTGCCCCCCTCATTGTGCTATGGTGAAGACTAATCTGGTAGGTCAGATGGTGATCTGCCTGCAATGTGGGGGATTGGGTTCCATCCCTGGGTCAAGATGAATCCCTGGAGAAGGGAATGGCAACCCACTCCAGTATTCTTGTCTGGAGAACCCCATGGACAGAAGAGCCTGGCGAGCTACAGTCCATGGGGTGGCAAAGAGTCAGACACGACTGGGTCACTAATACTTTCACAGGGTAATGCATGTAAACACTCAGGATTGTCATTTGTTTTGAGGATGATGATAATAATGATGCTGACTCATACAAAAAGACGAAAGAGAGAGAAAATGACCAATAACAAGAGCATGTTTATTTATCTGCATCTCTTTATTAAGTTAGCATCCATTTTATGGATTGGAAAGATAAAACCAAACTGGATTACAAGGAATCCTAGTGAGATTTGGCCAGGCAATGATACAGGAGGTAGATAACTGGACAGGAATTGGAACTTGAATGGTGTGGTGGTAGAAGGAAGCCACAAATGAATCTAGTAATGTTTGCATGAGACTCATTGTAATTTGAGATCTGGTCTCAGTCTCAGTAAGCACCTGTTCATCAGAGAGGGAGGGAGGTTCCCACAAAACAAAACTGGAAGCAGAAGTGGGCTTGTAGGAGAAGAAAGGGCTCTGGGTTGGCAGAGAGAAAGAGAAACAGTTTTGACAACAGTCTTGTAAGCTCTATTACGGTTTTATGGAGAGTCTAGACCACTCTGGGCTTGACATACAAGCTAATCCATCTTCCAGTCACTTAATGTCCACTTTGTGGAAAAGACAAATTCTGGTTATTAGAGTTCAGAAAACAAAGTTTCCAGGTTGTTTGTTCTGGAATTACTCATCATTTTAATATTCTCCAAGTTTCCCGCCAGCCTTCTACAGAATATCACTTCTCTGTGGAGCAAAAATGCTCTGCTCTGAGACTAAAAGTAAGATGTTTGTTTTGGAAGCAACATAGATTCAAATAGCAATAACAATCCTTTTGGAAAAGAAAAGCATCTTTATATTTATTTGAGTAAACAGAAAAATAGCACAATTGAAATGATTTCCCACCTGCCAAACAAAACGGTTTCCTTTTGTGAGCTGTGTTCCATATACGAGGAGGTGAGAAGCACAGCGTGGCACAAAGGGAATGGTGATGGATTCAGCTGGTGTGGCTACTGTGCTTGTCAACGGGGGTTCACCTGGCTCCATCATCTCTCACCTTAGCTTAAGGGCTCTCATTTTGCATGCACTGGACAGAAGGCCTCTATTGCAAAAGGTGTCAGTTTTCTCCTCAAACAGTGGTGTTTCCCCTGGGAGTTAATTTGTGGGAATTCATGCCTGTTGAATTGAGCCTAAAGTTGAAGCAAAACTTCAGAGAAGCTGTCTTGTCACCCAACTAAAACCAGAAATATTTTACTGCATCTTCCTTCTGCAGTCAAATCGTTCTCGCCTTAGCCAGGTGGTTGGGATTTTCCACTAACATGTGTGTTTCTATCTCGGAAGGCTTGTATCGAGGATTCACAGCCTTCTTTTTCTCCTAGAGACCTGGCCAAACTGAACCCCCAGTATCCCACAGGATCAAGGAGGCAGAATTCAGAGGGACATGAAGGTTGCTTTTGACACCCTCACACCATTTTCTTTCTTCTCAATTCTTTGGGCTTCTCAGATCTATCCAGGGGCATTTAGCTGTCTCCTGGCTCCTTGAACCCTCTGCTGTGACAATAAGCCTGTATGTATGTACGTATGCACAGTCATGTCTGTTTGTGACACCATGAACTGTAGCCCACCAGTCTCCTCTATCCATGGAATTTTCTAGGCAAGAATCCTGGAGAAGGTTGCAGTTTCCTTCTCTAGGGAATGTTCCTGACCCGGGGATCAAACTTGTGTCTTCTGCATCTTCTGCAATGGCAGGCAGATTCTTTACCATGGTGGCACCTGGGAAGCCCACCTTAATTAAAAAAAAAAAACCTGTAGCAATAATGACCATCAAAATCATCATTTATTGGCTCTTTACAATGTGCCTTATCTTATGTTAAGCATCATGTCTACACCACCCTCCATGACTTTCTGCAGCAGCCGTATGATGCAGCTCTGTGTGTAACAGATACCGTTGATGCCCATGTCCACTTTAGGGCATCTTTATATTTATTTGAGTAAACAGAAAAATAGCACAATTGAAATGATTTCCCACCTGCCAAACAAAACGGTTTCCTTTTGTGAGCTGTGTTCCATATACGAGGAGGTGAGAAGCACAGCGTGGCACAAAGGGAATGGTGATGGATTCAGCTGGTGTGGCTACTGTGCTTGTCAACGGGGGTTCACCTGGCTCCATCATCTCTCACCTTAGCTTAAGGGCTCTCATTTTGCATGCACTGGACAGAAGGCCTCTATTGCAAAAGGTGTCAGTTTTCTCCTCAAACAGTGGTGTTTCCCCTGGGAGTTAATTTGTGGGAATTCATGCCTGTTGAATTGAGCCTAAAGTTGAAGCAAAACTTCAGAGAAGCTGTCTTGTCACCCAACTAAAACCAGAAATATTTTACTGCATCTTCCTTCTGCAGTCAAATCGTTCTCGCCTTAGCCAGGTGGTTGGGATTTTCCACTAACATGTGTGTTTCTATCTCGGAAGGCTTGTATCGAGGATTCACAGCCTTCTTTTTCTCCTAGAGACCTGGCCAAACTGAACCCCCAGTATCCCACAGGATCAAGGAGGCAGAATTCAGAGGGACATGAAGGTTGCTTTTGACACCCTCACACCATTTTCTTTCTTCTCAATTCTTTGGGCTTCTCAGATCTATCCAGGGGCATTTAGCTGTCTCCTGGCTCCTTGAACCCTCTGCTGTGACAATAAGCCTGTATGTATGTACGTATGCACAGTCATGTCTGTTTGTGACACCATGAACTGTAGCCCACCAGTCTCCTCTATCCATGGAATTTTCTAGGCAAGAATCCTGGAGAAGGTTGCAGTTTCCTTCTCTAGGGAATGTTCCTGACCCGGGGATCAAACTTGTGTCTTCTGCATCTTCTGCAATGGCAGGCAGATTCTTTACCATGGTGGCACCTGGGAAGCCCACCTTAATTAAAAAAAAAAAACCTGTAGCAATAATGACCATCAAAATCATCATTTATTGGCTCTTTACAATGTGCCTTATCTTATGTTAAGCATCATGTCTACACCACCCTCCATGACTTTCTGCAGCAGCCGTATGATGCAGCTCTGTGTGTAACAGATACCGTTGATGCCCATGTCCACTCCTTGTTCTACCCCAAGAAACCTCTGGTCTCCTGCACAACAGTTGTATCTCTGTCTAAGTGTGTTGCTCTGGCCTCATGAGACGATCCTCAGTTCAGTGGGAGCCTAAGCTGGAAGTATCCAGGAATGCCTGCCCCAGGAAAGAACCTTGACTTTTGAGGAAAGGAAGTTCCGGCAGAAACCCCCAACTTCCTCTCCTTATGCTGGGACAGTTCTCAAGCAATTTCCCACAGTGTCGTACGAGGTCCTCACAGAGCTTGAAAGAAGTGGTCACCTCATGGAAGCCACTTGGATTGATTTTCCCCTCCTCCCATCTCACTTCTCTGGTGATCCCTGGCATTATAATCCAAACCTGCTCCCCGTCCTTGACTCCAGACTTACCCATGGGGGAATCCAAACTGAGATCATACATGATTATTTTCGATTGACAGAGAAGAAGAGGAGGCTTAGTGATGTTGTACTGCCTGCTGGTGTGTAGTTGGTGATAGCCAGGGAAGACTTGGTCCAGGATTCTGCTTCCGTTAGAAATAGACTGGATCATTTTTTTTTTTAGTTAAATAATTGAATTAATTAATATATAGCCTCTTTGCAAAAATGACTTGGGTTTGCAGAACATACCCAATACCCCTTCCTTCCATTTTGCCCTATGTCTAGTTCCACTGAGACTCAGGATTCAGCTAACAATATAATTAGAGGCAAATTTCATAAATTAATTAATATTGCAATGTTCTTGTCTGAGAGTGGCTGAATGTAGTATGCCTCTAGCACTATTGACACTTTACAGGGGGCTTCTGAGATGCCAATGCAATAATGTAAAGAAAGGACACTGTGAGGAATTCTCAGCATTGACTGTCCAGGGGACCTCCCCTCCTTTCTGAGATGGGGCTTTTCCTGAACCCCTTGTTTTGTACATCTATCTATTGACTCACTCTACTCAGTGATGTCGATGCAGTATCCAGTCAAGATTCCTCCTGAAGAGGAAGGCAAATTCAGTCCTTCCTGTGTGCTAGCCTGGCTCCTTCTGAACAACAGAAACCTGTAGCCTTCCCTTCTTTAGCTCCCTCTCTCACCAGGGGACACAGAAGTCCTGTTTACCTGCCTGGTTCCTCAGACTGTGAAAGGAAGATAGTGCCTGCTCCAACTTGCTGTTTGGGGTTGGGGGTGGGGATGTGAAAATAAACACAGGAAGTCTACCAAGTTCTGGAATTCTCAGGATGAAAGTGACCGTGTAAATAGAATACAGTTTTGGGTGATTAAACATTAATGCAACTACTCTCAGGCTTACAAAGGGAGGGCAATCTGGCTGGAAGGTAGGACTGCAGGGGCTGTCCTCTCTCATCATTGCTCCCGTGAATTCACTGACTAATTGTCCCATTATAGAAGTGCCCATCCTTTCTGCTCGTTCAGTCTGGTCTTTATTCTCAAGAAGCCAGTTATACAGTTATGTTTTTGACCTTCACATTCTTCAGACATGGGATCAACTTTTAGAAAACACATATGTACAAACACACGTATTGTCTAATAGATGATCCACTCCTGGGGGGCCTGGGGGCTAGATCAGTAACTAGACGTTTACATATAAATTCTACTCTGAAAACAACATTCTCAGCCCTCTGTGTGTTGGTCTGTGGTCTTATACATGCTCAAGCATCACCGATTTTCAAAACAACAAACTATACAGTTTTCCTTATTGTGACAGAATTGGAACTGCTGGATTTCTCAGCAAAAGCAAAACAAAACAACCATAGAAAACCACCACCTTTTCCTTCCCAAATTAATTCTTTCAGTTTATGCTTCTAACTCCATAAAAATGTGGTTTAGCTTCTGAAGTTTTTATTAATATTTATAATGCCCGTTTGGTGCCCTTGAACCTCACAGAAACAGAGCCCTGAAATAAATACCCAGCTTCTAGGTGGTAGGCTACCCAAGCCCAACCATAAACTTTAACGTTTGCATATATATATTTGGCTTTGCTTTGTTTTTCCTGTCTCTTGATGTAGAAGATTTAAAAAAGACCCACTTTTTAAAATGCAAATTTTAATGGCTTATATTTTAATTTCAAAAATAATGTGTGCTTATAAAGAAAACACAGATGTGCATATCGAAACAAAGGAAAAGACTCTCTTTCCTGGCCCATTTCTAAAATCTCAGTGCCAGGAAGTAAACCATATACTTTAAATCCTTTTAAATTAGAGTCCTGTTGGTTTGAGAAATTGAAATTGTCTGAAGAAGCTAGTAACCAGTCATATTTCTCTCTTTTATTTCTGAATAGGAACGTAATAAAAATTGTAGAAAGTTTCAAAAATACAGTGAACTATAAGAAATTAAAATTGCCTATAAGTTCACTACCCCTCAAGTAACCAATTTTTTAACATTTTATTGTATTCTTTACAGAATTTCCCTCTCCAAATATGAATAAATAATGGGACTGTGCTCCATCCCACCCCTCAATGCTGTGTTATGACAATTTTTCAATATCCAGAAAACATACTTCTGAATGACTGTAAAGGGCCCATTGCAATTTTTTCATTTAAAATTATTTCCAAATAATAAGGTGGGGCCGGATGGGGAATGCTTATCCCCTCCCCTCACATTTCTATGGCTGGAGGTGGGGAGGGCGTCCTCTCCACTGACTGAGAAGGAGCCACGTGAGCAGAACACTGACTTGTCACCCTCTCTGGACGTGAAGGTGAGGCGAGTTCTGTGGTTAGTGGCAATGGAAAACCTAATCACTCAGTCATTCCCACCACTGTCCTGTGATGTGCCCAGGCTTCTCATTTCAGCCCCTTCTTCATCTCCTTGGGGCTGCTAGTTTCCTGGATGCAGCCAACTTCTCTGTTTCTCTTATTTTCCAAATAAGACACTTCTTTGGGCTACAGGTTGAACTACTTCTCTAATCTGGTTTAATCAACAATTAGAGTATGTATAGATGCTCATCAGTTAGAATCCAGCGTTCATCTCTCATCCGTTTCCTGACACAGATGGGGAGGTATAAGTGAATCAAGAGTGAAAGTGTGATTGATTTATACCCCCTACTGCAATTATGACTCCGACAGTTAAGATTTATTTAGTGTTTACTCTGTGCCAGGCTGCATGTTCTTACAACTCTTCCAATAACCCTGTGAGGTTTGGCATTATTATTCTCATTTTAGGGATGATAAAACCAAGGCATAACAAGAGCTGGGATTTGTTCCCATGCTCCTAGTCACTTCACTCTATTGTCTTTCGTTTATTTTATATCATACATAACACATGAACTCTTATTTGTACATAAATTGCAGCCTGAACTTGTAACCTACACAATTGTCTCCTATTATTGAATAGGTCTATCATGACTTTTGAAATATAATACTGTTGTTATAAAATGCCTTTCAATACTGTATTGCAGTGACTTTTTTGTTATAAAGATTTCTCTTCAGTTAAACCTATTCTCATTTGCCTTCTTGACTTACATCATCTTGGCTTACGTCCTTGCCCTCCCCAAAGACTTCATGTATCTTTCACTCTGGATTCTAGTAGTTCTATCTTAAACGTATAACTTTAAGCATCCAGATATTATTTTATTTAAGAGTTTTTTAAATTTTGGTTGTTTTATTTTTCCAAGAAAAAAATCAATTTACTCAGTACTATCCTTTCTCCACTGAGTTATGATGTGTACACCCTTTTTCTGGTCTCTGTTTTCCTCCATTGCACATTGGCTGATGTTTCTGTGATTTCATTGTTTTCGTTTGTTTGTTGAAGCTTTTACTATAACTTTATGATATGTTTTAATGTTGAAAAGGATAAGTTTCTTCTCATCACTCTCATTTTGAGAAACCTGTTTGTTATCATCATGTACTATTCTTCCGTATATATTTAATAATAATTATTTTTTTTTATCAAATCTGATCCCTGAATTTTTACAGAAAATTTAATTTGAACATAGTTATATTAGCAGCTCAACTGGAAATATTTTATAACTTTCAGAATTCCCTTTTCCACCTAGGAACATTTTTTTTTTAAAACCCTCAAAATGATGAATTTATATTTGTATAGGTGGCATTCTTTCTTTTTCAGGTTATTTCTATTTTTTAAATTTTAGGCTACCAGGAGTGGGATCTTATATAACTAGTTTTATGTTTAACATTGTTTAAAAAATTTTACCCCTACTGCAATTATGACTGACTCATTATTTGTGCCCCTTTGCATGTTCTTACAATTTCCAATAACCCTGTGAGGTTTGGCATTATTATTCTCATTTTAGGGATGATAAAACCAAGGCATAACAAGAGCTGGGATTTGTTCCCATGCTCCTAGTCACTTCACTCTATTGTCTTTCGTTTATTTTATATCATACATAACACATGAACTCTTATTTGTACATAAATTGCAGCCTGAACTTGTAACCTACACAATTGTCTCCTATTATTGAATAGGTCTATCATGACTTTTGAAATATAATACTGTTGTTATAAAATGCCTTTCAATACTGTATTGCAGTGACTTTTTTGTTATAAAGATTTCTCTTCAGTTAAACCTATTCTCATTTGCCTTCTTGACTTACATCATCTTGGCTTACGTCCTTGCCCTCCCCAAAGACTTCATGTATCTTTCACTCTGGATTCTAGTAGTTCTATCTTAAACGTATAACTTTAAGCATCCAGATATTATTTTATATAAGAGAGATTTAAATTTTGGTTGTTTTATTTTTCCAAGAAAAAAATCAATTTACTCAGTACTATCCTTTCTCCACTGAGTTATGATGTGTACACCCTTTTTCTGGTCTCTGTTTTCCTCCATTGCACATTGGCTGATGTTTCTGTGATTTCATTGTTTTCGTTTGTTTGTTGAAGCTTTTACTATAACTTTATGATATGTTTTAATGTTGAAAAGGATAAGTTTCTTCTCATCACTCTCATTTTGAGAAACCTGTTTGTTATCATCATGTACTATTCTTCCGTATATATTTAATAATAATTATTTTTTTTTATCAAATCTGATCCCTGAATTTTTACAGAAAATTTAATTTGAACATAGTTATATTAGCAGCTCAACTGGAAATATTTTATAACTTTCAGAATTCCCTTTTCCACCTAGGAACATTTTTTTTTTAAAACCCTCAAAATGATGAATTTATATTTGTATAGGTGGCATTCTTTCTTTTTCAGGTTATTTCTATTTTTTTTTAATTTTTTTAGGCTACCAGGAGTGGGATCTTATATAACTAGTTATTATGATTTAACATTGTTTAAAATAACTCATTATTGCTGGCCTTGGACATTTTTCAATGTTTATTTTGTTGTGGCTTCTTTATTGAACTCATTATTTTTAAAGTTTTTCCTTCAGTCTTTTTGCATTGTCTCCATATAACTGTGTCACTTAAAATAATGATGATTTTTGCTACTTTACATGTCTTGCATATGTTTCATTTTCATTTCATTGCCTGAAACTTCCAGAATAATGTTAGATAATAGCAGTTATAATGGCCATCCTATTTTGTTTCTGATTTTAGTGAGAATACCTGTAGAGTTTCACAGTAAGGATGCTGCTTATTGGTTTAGGATAAGCATTCAATATATTTACATAGATTTTAACATAGATTAAATTAGATTTTTAAAGAAATAATATTTCTACTAATAGAAAATGGTTTCTATTAACCACCAAGACTAGATGTTGAATTGTATTATATTGTTTTTCTTTGCCTTATTTATACAAACGTTAAACCATCCTTGCAGTTTTAGAAAAAATACCTACTAATGATGCATTGGGAGACAGTTCTCCACGGGTCTCTCACATAGATTATGTAAGCAAAGGCATTGACTGTTCTTTGTTTCAGAATATCTTTTCCAGGATAGAGATAGTCTTTCCTTCCAAAGCAAAGGGCAGGTTTGCTTATAGCCTTGAAGATATAGTGTCTCCCTCTGGAACAACAGCAGGCATGCTTACTGTCCACTCTAATAAAGATAATGTCTCCCTCTGGGGCAATGGGAGGATGCTTATTGCCTGCTTTTAAAGATTCGTGTATCCTAAGCTCAGGGTTCTTCTCCTGTAATGTAGCCCACTGAGTGTGCCAGCATCGACATGGGTCCATGTAGCATCAGCCCCCTGAGAACGAAGGGTGAGGGGCACTGACATACACATTGATGTTTGGGCTACTTCTTGTGCAATATGTCATTAAATCCTTTCTCTCTGACCCCAAAGTCTTGTTTCTTCTGGCACATGAAACTCTGACAGGCTAACTTGTCAGTTTGTAAATAGAGTAAAAGCTCACAGTCTTCATTATTTAACTGAGAGATTCCCAATTTTGAGAAATTTCCTTATGAGTTTATACTCAGAAGTAGTATTGATTTGTAACTTTTCCCCATGTTATCTTTATTTGGTTCCTATGAATATGCTCACTCTGAAAGTATCCTGAAATTTTTCTGTTTTTCTGTGCTAAAATGTATAGGTGGTAGAGAGATTTTTTTTTTTTAAGATTTGCAAGGACTGGTAAAATAGCTTTGACTTCAAAACCTTATTGGAATTAATTTGTTTTCCACTGACAAAGGCCTATTCAATTTATTAGTTTTTATTGGGTTAATTTTAGTCATTTATATTTTCCCAGATCATTCGTGAATTTTGAAAATTTAACAGTACATGGTATTGTATAATTTTGAGTGTCTCTCATATGTCTAGTTCTACCTCATTTCTCATTTTTTGTAATTAAGTTCTTTCATATTTTAAATTTTTTCTGTACTTTCCAGAATTTGCTTGACTATTATATTTTCTGTTTGCACGCAATACTCTCTGCTTTAATTTTATTATTTATTTCCTTTTGCTTTCAAAAAATATTTTTACTGTCTAACTTCTTAAATTTAATTTAGCTTAAGTCTTTTACTTGAATTACCTCTGTTTTAATAAAGCAAGTATAGAAATCTTTTATTTCTTCTGACTAGTTTTAAATCTATTATTTAGATTTAATATGAAATATTCTAATATATAATTTTATAATATTTATATAATTTATAATCACAATTTTTATCTTTTATCTAATCCAAGAGTTACTTACATATTCTAATTTGCAAATAGTTTCCTTTTCATAATTCTTGTTACTATTTTCTCATGTATTTCATTACAATTGTAGAATATAGACTGTATATTTTTCCTTTATAGAATTTATCAAGTTTAATTTTTGTTTTGCTATATGACTAACTTCTAAAAACATTTTATATATTTTTAAGGATCTATATACTCTTATGGAAGAGTCATAAACTTTAAATTATAACACTATATTACTTAAAAATTACTGTTTAAATGCAATTTATATTATGTCTTCTGATTTATTAAGGAAGGAAAATAGTTTCAAAATCTTAATTCTATATCTAGCTATGACTCCCATGTTATCCTAGAGTTGTGTCCTTTATATAGCTTAATGCCAGTTACTAGATATATAATAGCTCTTATCTATTTTACATTTGCTGTGAAGTCTATCTTTTTAATTCTAAATTTACATTTTTATCTAGTGCCTTTTGTGTACTTTTGGTGTTATTAATTTTTTTAAAATGTAAATCTGGCAGATCTTCACCTATCTTTCTACTTTTATTTATGTATATATTATTTAGCCCAGCATATAGTGGAATTTTGTTTCTTAACCCAATTTTAGAGTCAATGTTTTAATAAGGAACTATATTTATTTTCAGAACAATATTTTTGCTTTTGTTTATTTATTTAGTGAAATCACTAAAATCTAGGGAGTTTATGTGTTAACTCTTAAGTCCCCATACTAGTTGGTGGCCGTATCGTTGCTCAGTTGTGTCCAACCGTTTGCAACTCCATGAACTGGAACATTCCAGACCTCCTTGTCCTTTACCATCTTCCTGAGTTTTTTCAAACTCATGTCCATTGAAACCATATACCATCCAACCATTTCATCCTCCATTACCCCTTCTCCTCCTGCCTTCAAACCCAGCATCAGGGTCTTTTCCAATGACTTGGCTCTTTACATCAGGTGGCCAGAGTATTGGAGCTTCAACTTCAACATTAGTCCTTTCAATGGATATTCAGGATTGATTTCCTTTAGAATTGATTGGTTTGATCTCTTTGCTGTCCAATGGACTCTCGAGAGTCTTCTCCAACACCGCAGCTCAAAAGCATCAATTCTTTGGTGCTCAGTCTTCTTTATGGTCTAATTCTCACATCTGTACATGGCTACTGGAAAATCACAGCTTTGACTGCATGGATCTTTGCCAAAAATGTGATGTCTCTGCTTTTTAATATGCTGTCTAGGTTGTCATAGCTTTTCTTCCAAGGAGTAAGCATTTTTTTTTCATTTCATGGCTGCAGTCACTGTCCACAGTGATTTTGGAGCCCAAGAAAACAAAATTTGTCACTGTTTCCATTTTTTCCCATCTATTTGCCATTAAGTGATAGGACCAGATGCCACAATCTTAGTTTTTTGAAGGTTGAGTTTTAAGCCATTTTTTTTTTTTTCACTCTCCTCTTTCACCTTCATCAAGAGCCTCTTCAGTTCCTCTTCACTTTCTGCCATTAGAGTGTTGTCATCCGCATATCTAAGGTTATTGATATTCCTCCCAGCAATCTTTTTTTTTTGGCCACTTTTATTGGTCTTTCATTCATTTATCTTTGTTCTTTGGCCTGTGTGGACCTCCCATCTCAGTGACCTCCCTCGCTGCAAAGCACCGGCTCTGGGCACATGTGCTCCAGAGCTCTGGCTCGATAGTTGGACACATTGGTCCAGCCGCTCTGGTGGAATCTTCCCAGGCCAGGGATTGAACTGGCGTCCCTTATACCGCAAGGCGATGTCCTTACCCACTGGACCACCAGGGAAGCTCCCTGCCCCCCCCCCAGCAATCTTGATTGCAGTTTGTGCTTTATCTAGCCCAGCATTTCACATGATGTACTCTTCATATAAGTTAAATAAGTATACTTATTTCTATACTCCTTTCCCAATTTTGAACCAGTTTGTTGTTTCATGTTCAGTTCTAACTGTTGCTTCTTGTCCTGCATACAGGTTTCACAGGAGGCAGGTCAGGTGATCTGGTATTCCCATCTCTTTAAGAATTTTCCACAGTTTGTTGTGATCCACACAATCAAAGGGTTTAGCATAATCAATGAAGCAGAAGTAGATGTTTTTCTGGAATTCCTTTGCATTTTCTATGATGTAATGCATGTTGGCAATTGGATCTCCAGTTCCTCTGCTTTTTTTCTAAATGCATTTTGTACTTCTGGAAGTTCTTGGTTCAGCTTCTGTTGAAGTCTAGCTTGAAGGATTTTGAGGATTAATTCATAGCATATGAAATGAGTGCAACTGTGTGGTAATTTGGACATTCTTTGGCAATGCTCTTCTTTGGGATTGGAATGAAAACTGACATTTTCCAGTCCTGTGGCTGCTGAGATTTTCAAATTTTCTGGCAAACTGAGTGCAGCACTTTAACGGCATCATCTTTTAGAACCTGTGAAGCTTTAATTTCCCATCTATTTGCCATTAAGTGATAGGACCAGATGCCACAATCTTAGTTTTTTGAAGGTTGAGTTTTAAGCCATTTTTTTTTTTTTCACTCTCCTCTTTCACCTTCATCAAGAGCCTCTTCAGTTCCTCTTCACTTTCTGCCATTAGAGTGTTGTCATCCGCATATCTAAGGTTATTGATATTCCTCCCAGCAATCTTTTTTTTTTGGCCACTTTTATTGGTCTTTCATTCATTTATCTTTGTTCTTTGGCCTGTGTGGACCTCCCATCTCAGTGACCTCCCTCGCTGCAAAGCACCGGCTCTGGGCACATGTGCTCCAGAGCTCTGGCTCGATAGTTGGACACATTGGTCCAGCCGCTCTGGTGGAATCTTCCCAGGCCAGGGATTGAACTGGCGTCCCTTATACCGCAAGGCGATGTCCTTACCCACTGGACCACCAGGGAAGCTCCCTGCCCCCCCCCCAGCAATCTTGATTGCAGTTTGTGCTTTATCTAGCCCAGCATTTCACATGATGTACTCTTCATATAAGTTAAATAAGTATACTTATTTCTATACTCCTTTCCCAATTTTGAACCAGTTTGTTGTTTCATGTTCAGTTCTAACTGTTGCTTCTTGTCCTGCATACAGGTTTCACAGGAGGCAGGTCAGGTGATCTGGTATTCCCATCTCTTTAAGAATTTTCCACAGTTTGTTGTGATCCACACAATCAAAGGGTTTAGCATAATCAATGAAGCAGAAGTAGATGTTTTTCTGGAATTCCTTTGCATTTTCTATGATGTAATGCATGTTGGCAATTGGATCTCCAGTTCCTCTGCTTTTTTTCTAAATGCATTTTGTACTTCTGGAAGTTCTTGGTTCAGCTTCTGTTGAAGTCTAGCTTGAAGGATTTTGAGGATTAATTCATAGCATATGAAATGAGTGCAACTGTGTGGTAATTTGGACATTCTTTGGCAATGCTCTTCTTTGGGATTGGAATGAAAACTGACATTTTCCAGTCCTGTGGCTGCTGAGATTTTCAAATTTTCTGGCAAACTGAGTGCAGCACTTTAACGGCATCATCTTTTAGAACTTGAAATAACTCAGCTGGAATTCCATCACCTCCACTAACTTTGTTCGTAGTAATGCTTTCTAAGGCTCACTTGACTTCACACTCCAGGATGTCTGGCTCTAGGTGAGTGATCACATCACTGTGGGTATCCAGCTCCCTAAGACTTTTTTTGTATAATTCTTCTGTGTATTCCTGCCACCTCTTCTTAATCTCTTCGGCCTCTATTAACTCTTTACTGTTTCTGCCCTTTATTGTGCCCATCCTTGCATGAAATATTGCCTTGGTATCTAATTTTCTTGAAGAGATCTCTGGTCTTTCTTATTCTATTGCTTCTCTATATTTCTTTGCATTGTTCACTTAAGGAGGTGTTTCTCCTTGCTATTCTCTGTAACTCTGCATTCGGATGGGTATATCTTTCCTTTTCTCCTTTGTGTTTCATTCCTCTTCTTTTCACAGCTATTTGTAAGGTCTCCTCAGACAACCATTTTGCCTTTATGCATTTCTTTTTCTTGGGGATGGTTTTGATCAGTTCCTCCTGTACAATGTTATGAACCTCCACCCATAGTTCTTCTGGCACTCTATCAGATCTAATCCCTTCAATCTATTTTTCACTTCTACTGTATAATCATAAGGGATTTGGTTTAAGTCACACCTGAATGACATAGTGGTTTTCCCTACTTTCTTCAATTAAGAATTTTGCAATAAGGGGTTCATGATCTGAGTCACACAGCTCCCAGTCTTGTTTTTGCTGACTGTATTGAGCTTCTCCATCTTTGGCTGCAAAGGATATAACCAATCTGATTTCGGTATTGACCACATTAGGCAACTATAAATCTAAGACTCGGGTCTCTTGATCTACAACTAGTACTCTTTCTAGTACCTTATACACTTTACTACAAGCAGTTGATAGAAGCCTGAAGTCATTTTGGGGTTGAGAGAAGTGGGTAGAGGAAGAGAGTTTTGAAGCTTAGAAAAAGGAGTGATGGAGGAGGATAGGAGTGTCTTATTGAGAAAATATGTTGCTTATGACTTAAAAGAAACATAGAACAAAAATACAAGCTGCTTCTGTCACATCACTTATGTGAGTACTTGACCTGTGGGTTACTTGGCTGCTTCTAAGCTCTGGATTTTTCTTTTATTCACTTTTGTTGAGTTTTAATAAAAAACCATCTGGTGAAATATTTTGGACTTAGGTTGATATTTAACATGTATAATGGGCTTTATTTCCACCAAATAAAATTTTAAAAATAGTAGTTATTAGTGAAACTGTAACCCAAACAGCATCTTATTTGAAGATTTCTTGGTTGACATGAAGTCACTGCTCAGTTTTCATTTAGTCTAGAAATGTAACATTTAGGGGGAATCAAGTCCAGAAAAGCTCTGACATAAAGAAATAGGTTGGGCTTCCTCCTGATACCAAATATGTGGTGTCTTTTCCAACACTACTTCCACATCTCTCAGACTCGGCTGTGTATCCAACAATTCACTTCAATTCTGACACTGCCTACCTGGAGCTAGCCTCAGATCCCATAGCTAGAGGATTCAATTCCAGAAAACTGTTCCCACTCCAGATGCCAATTGCAAGTCCTAGGATACCTGTACTTTTGATTGCCTGGCTCTAAATGGAGGATTTTCATGACCTTCCATTCAAGTTTGATAATTTGCTGGAATGAGTCTCAGAACTCTGGAGAGCCTCTTAGTTACTGCATAAAAGAGAGGCATAGGTCAAGGTAATAGGGGGTGGAAGAGAGGCAGAGAATGGAGCTTCCATGCATTCCTGGGCACATCTCCCTTGCAGAACTAGAGGTGTTCTCCAACATTGAAACTTTCTAAATGTCATTGTTCATGAATTTCTATAGTACTCAATCTCCAACCCTCCCCTTCTTCTTCCTGGAATTTGGTGGGTGGGGCTGAAAGTCCTAACAGTCTAATCATTAGGTCTTTCTGGTGTCCAGTCCCATCCTGAGATTTCCAGGGACCCCACCCTAAGTCATATGACTAGCATAAGCTCAGAAATAAAAAAAGATACTCCTATAACTCAGGAAATACCAAGGGTTTTAGGAGCTCTGTGCCAACAACTGTGAGCAAAGACCAAATATATTTTTGTACTATGCCAGGTGGTTCAGTGATAAAGAATCCACCTGCCAATGCAGGAGACTCTGGTTCAATTCCTGGGTTGGAACATATCCTGGAGAAAGAAATGGTAGCTCCAGTATTATTGCCTGGGAGATCCCATGGACAGAGAAGCGAGGGGGGTTTTGGCCATGGGGTCATGAAGAGTCAGACACGAGTTAGTGACTTAATAAAAAATTATGCCTCAGATCCTGGTGTTTTCTTATATTCCTTTGGGCAGAGCAAAGAAGCTGTGTACACAGGACTCACAGTTTGTCAGTGGAGAATTTCCTTCATTGATTGTAAAGGAAGTATTTCATTCATAAATACCTGATGAAGTAGTGAGATAAGAAAATCTAGAAGACAGATGTGGCGTGGTTCCTGTGATTTCTGAAGCTTCTAGAGTGTTTTTAAGGACTGCTTTGCTCTTATTCATTTCACTCATTCTCTTTCTGCCAAGGAATTTAGTGTGCTTTGCAGGTTGTAATTAAATAATTGTCAAACACTCTTAGACAGTGCTATTAGTTCCATTTTGCATGAAGTACTTAAGATCACACGCAAAATATCTCTCTAAATAGACAATAAATCAGGTGTTTTTACCTGCTGACTTGCATGATCCTTGAGTTTTAGAAATGATGACAGTGGATATGTGCCAATATGACCTTGGTCTTTTATGTACAGTATCATAGGTTCTTGGGCAAATATTTTAATTACTATGGTAGTCTGAATAGTATTAATATTTATACTTTAAAAAAGGACCCATTTCTGACTGGTGGCATCCCTTTCAGCATGACTTCAGCTGGCCTTGACGAAAGTAAATAGCTATGACTCATTTCTTGATATTGGGTGTGCCACTGTCTTTGTCTTTAGAGTTTTCTCAATCTACTTTTCCCATTCATGTTCAAATTTATTAATGGTTTGGGTATCATGTCTTGATCCTAAATCTGCAAATACAGGTACTGGGTTATAGGTTTGGTGCTCATGTACTGACTGTATCACTGGGCTTTATTATTTTTTTTTCCCCATCATGCCTCTTTTATTTTTTTTATATTTATTTTCATCCACCTTTTTATTCTTTGGCATGTGCAGGCCTCCCACTGCAGTGGCTTCTCTTGGTGTGGAAGGCTCCCAATGCAGGAGACTCTGGTTCAATTCCTGGGTTGGAACATATCCTGGAGAAAGAAATGGTAGCTCCAGTATTATTGCCTGGGAGATCCCATGGACAGAGAAGCGAGGGGGGTTTTGGCCATGGGGTCATGAAGAGTCAGACACGAGTTAGTGACTTAATAAAAAATTATGCCTCAGATCCTGGTGTTTTCTTATATTCCTTTGGGCAGAGCAAAGAAGCTGTGTACACAGGACTCACAGTTTGTCAGTGGAGAATTTCTTTCATTAATTGTAAAGGAAGTATTTCATTCATAAATACCTGATGAAGTAGTGAGATAAGAAAATCTAGAAGACAGATGTGGTGTGGTTCCTGTGATTTCTGAAGCTTCTAGAGTGTTTTTAAGGACTGCTTTGCTCTTATTCATTTCACTCATTCTCTTTCTGCCAAGGAATTTAGTGTGCTTTGCAGGTTGTAATTAAATAATTGTCAAACACTCTTAGACAGTGCTATTAGTTCCATTTTGCATGAAGTACTTAAGATCACACGCAAAATATCTCTCTAAATAGACAATAAATCAGGTGTTTTTACCTGCTGACTTGCATGATCCTTGAGTTTTAGAAATGATGACAGTGGATATGTGCCAATATGACCTTTGGCCTTTTATGTACAGTATCATAGGTTCTTGGGCAAATATTTTAATTACTATGGTAGTCTGAATAGTATTAATATTTATACTTTAAAAAAGGACCCATTTCTGACTGGTGGCATCCCTTTCAGCATGACTTCAGCTGGCCTTGACGAAAGTAAATAGCTATGACTCATTTCTTGATATTGGGTGTGCCACTGTCTTTGTCTTTAGAGTTTTCTCAATCTACTTTTCCCATTCATGTTCAAATTTATTAATGGTTTGGGTATCATGTCTTGATCCTAAATCTGCAAATACAGGTACTGGGTTATAGGTTTGGTGCTCATGTACTGACTGTATCACTGGGCTTTATTATTTTTTTTTCCCCATCATGCCTCTTTTATTTTTATTTTTTATTTTTTTTAATTTTTTCTCCAAATTCCTGGTTTAATAAGGACTTGTTTATTTTGAGAAAAAAAGGTCCCAAACATCAGGCTGTTCACAAAAATAACCCACAGTTATCAACTTTAGAAAACAAATCTTAAGACTATTACACTAGTTTTCTAGAGGATGCATCTAACATGCCAACTCTCATTCACAAAAATACATTGTTACATTTGTGTTGAACAGCCCCACATGGCACTCTTAGGTGGGGTATAACACACATATCTCTAACTCAAAGCTGCTCTTAGATGCTACTCAACTAATGAGATTGCCTTTGTAGTTAGGGAAGCAACTACTGAACTTATGTATGAATGGAAAGAACTGTACTCCCTGCATAACAAGAGATTATTTTGGAGACAGTTGATGAAAACCATACATCCTTTTTATTGTTAAGTCATAAAGAGGTATCAAAATTAAAAGCAAAAATTACAGGGTAAGACTCAACGTAACTACTAGGATGGTCAAGGAAGTGAAAATGGGACTAGGCGCAGGGCAATATGAAATAATGAACACGGGAAGAAATGGATGGGGAGAACAGTGAGCATGTGCTGAAGATACTAGGGGAGAGGATCTGGTGAAAATTTTGATCTTAGACAAGCGCCTAGGTAAAGAAATAATGGGACAAGATTTCTAAACCCCACTATGTGTTTAAGAGTCATCCTCGCCATTGGCGCTGTCTCTGCCATCCTCTCCTTCCTCAGCCTCTTTTTCATCATCCTTGATCAACTGGTCATCCCCCCGATCTTCATTATCATCATCATCCAGTAGGTCCCCCTCCTCAGCAGAGTCATCTGCATCCCCCTCAGACTCCATCTTCACATTAGTCTCATCTTTCTTCAGGGAGCTGCTGCTCTGCTCCTCTTCTGACTTATCGTTCTTCATCTCTACTGCTTGTTTACTCTGTTCCTTTTCAATTTTTTCCAGGCTTTCCAATAAAGAATCCACTTTTTGTTTTATCTGGGTCAACTCCTTCTTAATGGCCTGAAGGTCATCTCCTTTCAATTTTCCAGACTTAGAAGAAGATCTCCGCCCTCCACTCTTAGAATTGAAGCCACTTTTGCCCCTTCGTGAAGTGTTTCCTGATACATGCTGGCGTTTTGAGGGCACTACAGCCCGAGCAATAGGAGGAGGAGGAGGAACATGTGCTGGGTAACTGTACATCCTGTCATAATAATCCCGTTGAAAGTCATAATCCAAGTCAAAAGATGAGCCATACATCTCCGCTGCAGATCGTTTCACACCTGCTTTTCCTCGGTTCACTTTTGGCTCTGCAGCCAGATTAATATCTAAAACCTGGCCAGCAATCATTCTGCCATCCTCTCCTGCCACAGCAGCCCGGGCGTTTCTCTCATTAACATACTGAACAAAGGCAAAACCCTTATGAACAGAGCAACCCACAATTTTGCCATATTTTGAGAAGATTTCCTCCACGTCAGATTTCTTGACCACAAGGGTATTGAGATTTCCAATGAATACACGAGAGTTCATGGAGCGAGGATCTGTCTTGTTGGTAACATTGCTGGCCATTGTCTTTGATGATACGGTGTCTCACAAAGCTGAAAAATGTAGCTGAAGATCAAAAAAATCTCACTCAAGCAAGTTACACTAACTTAAATATTTCAAGTGACTTGTAACCAGGAGGGGGAAGGGAGAAGAGATTCGATTCTGAATCTCCTACTCCTGGGTTCTACGGGGAGAAGCCGATCGCTGCTCGAGGTCGGCTACGCGGTAGCAAACGCTCAGTCGTCGCCTCTTCACCCTCTTTTATTTTTATATTTATTTTCATCCACCTTTTTTTATTCTTTGGCATGTGTGGGCCTCCCATTGTAGTGGCCTCTCTTGTGGCAGAGCACCGGCTCTGGAAGCATGCCCTCCAGAGCACTGACTCGTAATTGGACACGCCTGGTCCAGTCGCTCTGTGGTACCTGGGATCTTCCAAGGCCAGAAATCGAACGGATGCCCCCTGTACTGCAAGGCAGACTTTCTGCCCACTGGACCACCAAGGAAGCCCTCACTGGACTTTATTTATCATACTTTTTCTTGACTTTGGGTGATTCTCAAGTTGAATGTAATAACACAACTATGTGAGTCAATTCTATTGCTTTCCAGATCTTTATTTTAGATTTAAAATTGATGCCCCAAGGGCATCAATTTTTTTCTATAGGAAAATCACTGTAAAGATTTCTTCCCCCATCTATCCCTAATATACATTGTCAAATTTGTTGTATTACAACTTTACCTCACCAGTAGACTTGGCACCACTGGGCTGCTGAGGCCTTAGTGCAGGCTTTGGCCATCCTCATGTTCTCAGGGCATGGTGATTTTGCCAACACCATAAAGAAGCATTGCAGGCAGATTCTTTACTGCTGAACCACTGCGGTAGCCCATACATATAGGTAAGAGGTACTAAGAATGAAAATGGAACCCTTAGAATGAGAAGGGACCCTTGAACTCATCTCTCATTTCACAGGGAGAATGTAGAGGTCTTGAAGTTGCACATCTAAGTGCATACAGTTTGTCAGTAGAATGTTGTGAAAAGTGAAGCAAAACCAAAACCATGTTCCTGATCCTTAGTTCAGGCTTGTTTTCCCTAAATTAGGCTAACTTTGAGTATTTTGTATAAAGTCCTATCTTTTATAACTTCAATATTTTCCCCAAGAGAGATAAGTTAAATATCTTCCTCCCTTGAACATTAGAATAAAAATAGAGCTTGAGAAGCAATGAGTTCACTGAACAAAGCAGCTTTACCACACTCGTAACTGACAAATATTAATTGATTATTCAAAATGTCACTTGTGGTTCAGGGTGATCTCAGCCTAGGCTGATGTGCTGAGAAAAGTGGAATAATAGTATGCAACTAGCAAAGCTTTTCTAGTCATATATGCCTAGGGTCAAATCTGACTTGACTATGTGATTATGGGAAATTCTGGGCTCCAGTTTCTATAAAATGGATAAAAGACCTTCATTTCATGGCTGTTGTTAGGTTGTCTGTAATATAAATGGTGTTTGGCACATGGGAACTAATAATAATTATCTTCTCATTTTTGAGTACTTATTAAATTCTAGCTACTGAACAGATTATTAAAACTCACACTGGAGCTTCCCTGGTGGTCCAGTGGGTAAGGACACCGCCTTGCAGTGCAAAGGGCACTGGTTCGATCCCTGGCCTGAGGAGATCCCATGTGCTGCAGAGTGGCTGGAACGGTGTGTCCAACTACTGAGCTGGAGCTCTGGAGCACATGTGCCCAGAGCTGCTGCTCTGTGACAAGGGAGGCCACTGCTATGGGTGGCCCACACAGGCCAAAGAACAAAGAGAAATGAATGCAAGATCCTCACCAGTAGACTTGGCACCACTGGGCTGCTGAGGCCAGTGCTTTGGCCATCCTCATGTTCTCAGGGCATGGTGATTTTGCCAACACCGTAAAGAAGCATTGCAGGCAGATTCTTTACTGCTGAACCACTGCGGTAGCCCATACATATAGGTAAGAGGTACTAAGAATGAAAATGGAACCCTTAGAATGAGAAGGAACCCTTGAACTCATCTCTCATTTCACAGGAGAATGTAGAGGTCTTGAAGTTGCACATCTAAGTGCATACAGTTTGTCAGTAGAATGTTGTGAAAAGTGAATCAAAACCAAAACCATGTTCCTGATCCTTAGTTCAGGCTTGTTTTCCCTAAATTAAGCTAACTTTGAGTATTTTGTATAAAGTCCTATCTTTTATAACTTCAATATTTTCCCCAAGAGAGATAAGTTAAATATCTTCCTCCCTTGAACATTAGAATAAAAATAGAGTTTGAGAAGCAATGAGTTCACTGAACAAAGCAGCTTTACCACACTTGTAACTGACAAATATTAATTGATTATTCAAAATGTCACTTGTGGTTCAGGGTGATCTCAGCCTAGGATGATGTGCTGAGAAAAGTGGAATAATAGTATGCAACTAGCAAAGCTTTTCTAGTCATATATGCCTAGGGTCAAATCTGACTTGACTATGTGATTATGGGAAATTCTAGGCTCCAGTTTCTATAAAATGGATAAAAGACCTTCATTTCATGGCTGTTGTTAGGTTGTCTGTAATATAAATGGTGTTTGGCACATGGGAACTAATAATAATTATCTTCTCATTTTTGAGTACTTATTAAATTCTAGCTACTGAACAGATTATTAAAACTCACACTGGAGCTTCCCTGGTGGTCCAGTGGGTAAGGACACCGCCTTGCAGTGCAAAGGGCACTGGTTCGATCCCTGGCCTGAGGAGATCCCATGTGCTGCAGAGTGGCTGGAACGGTGTGTCCAACTACTGAGCTGGAGCTCTGGAGCACATGTGCCCAGAGCTGCTGCTCTGTGACAAGGGAGGCCACTGCTATGGGTGGCCCACACAGGCCAAAGAACAAAGAGAAATGAATGCAAGATCAATAGAAGTAGCCAAAAAAATAAAGAAACCCCAAAGAAAACCAAGAAACAAAACTCACACTAACCCTCTGGGTGTATAGTAATTATGTCCATCTTAAAGATGTTCATTCACCTGTCTGGGGTCATGGAGGTGTTAAGAGGTTGAGCTTGGTGGTCTGCCTGTCTTAAAAGTTCCAGGCTTCCTTACAATAAATATTAGCTATCATTATTGCTCCCATCCTCCCTTAGAAGCCAGTATAGTCAGTGGTCAAGCACAGGGTTAAGGAGTCAGACTCAGGTTTTAATCCAATTCCTTTCCTTTCAGCATATGGCAGCTATGTGACATTGGTTGAGCTCCTTAATCTCTCTATTCCTTAGTTTCCTCATTTGTAAAATAAGGATGACAATCTAGTCTATAGGGTTGTGTTGAGGGTACTCAGTAAGTCTCAATACTTTTACCTTTTACACAATAGTCAGTCTAACATACTAAATGAGAGGAAATGCTGAGTCTTATCTTGGCCATATTGTGGAAGGTTGTGTGAAAGAGAATTTTTTCTTTTTTAAATGCTTTCCTTGAATCTAAGGTGCTATTGCAGTAAACGTGAAGAGCAATGGAAACAAAGGTTGGTTATGATTTCAAGGTTCTTCTAGCCCAAGTTGGTCTTTCCTTTAATAGGGCATAGACTCTCTCAAGTCCTACAACACCCAGAATGCCTGAAATTTCATAAGCTGAAGGAGAAGATGGGGCATATTTGAAGAGCACCTTATCAGGCATTTGTGATACGCTTGACTAGCAGGCTTATGGAGAGGCACTCAGTTTTCTGGCATTCTGACTGCTTTGAAGAAGGAAGCCCAGTGCTAACAAGGCATTGTCAGCCTAATGTCATGTGATAGGGTAGCTGAGGAACTGGGCCTCTCATTGTATACTGTTCATTCAAATAAAAGATTTTAGGGTGTAAAGGGTGCTAGTGAAACTCATGGACAATTATGTGTATGTGTGTGTGTGGGTGTGCATGCATGTGTGTTGTGCTTGTGTATGTTAAGTGCTTTTAGCTCTTTTTTTGATACTAAATCTAAGGAATGACCTTTTAAAGACCATTTTTATATATTTTAGCTTTCTGAGGGGGAAAAACTGTCATTAAGAACATGAAATATCACTTACTATATTTGAGTTCAGTAACCCAAAGTTTGATAAATTTCTCATAGCCTCAGCTCTCATAACAGAAGCAATTCATGAGTCTACTTCTTGTCCTTCACAACACTTCATTCTCTGTCATAGAAGAAAGTATTCAAATGCTCGTTTCTCTCTCTCCTTCATGTGCATCGTGCCCCTCGTCAAGTGGCAAGATGAGGCAGAACCACAGCCTGGGTAGACTTTCTGTCTCAAGCTAGTGGTTTCCTGCACTTCCCACCTCTCCCAAGAGTTGTATGTTTGATTGAATGAGCTAATACCAGTTGTGGTTTGCTTATCTGAGTTAAAATATGCCTGCTACAGGTCAACACTGTACTAAAATATAGTTTTATTAATAAGAATGGCTTTAATGCAGTAACTCAATAAAGTCTACATAGATAGGACAGGAATTTTACATGCCTATAAATACATGGGTATATAGAAAAGGCAGACCTGTGATGAAACTGAACTTACAAAAGTTGATAAAAACTGGATGATTATTTGAATTGCAAAGGAACCCTTCACTTTATTCAAACATGCCTTTAAAAAGTAATAATAATGTCATAAATTTATATATCGGGAAAGGCTTTGCAGATGAGATATACATTATTTCATTTGCCTCTCTCAACATTCCTGTGAACTTAAGTGGGGGTAGTGACTGTTATCTGCATGTTTTATGGATAAGAAAAATACAAGTCACTCTTAGCAATTTAAACTGTAGTTACCTTTACAAAATGTCAACTCACCACAACTTTAGGACATAGAGTCTATTATGAAGAATGTGTCCACACATATTTACTTATTATATGAAAAGTTAGTGTTCTGGTAATCTTTTGCTATGTTAACAAGTTACTCCCAAACACAGTGGCTTAAAACACCATGTTATTATATCTCACTATATTTTTGGTTAATAGTTTGAACAGGGCTCACCTGGGTGATTGTTTCATGAAGAGCCAACTGAGATCACTTGGAATTCTCAGCTGGCAGATGAACTGGTCTGGACTAAGATTCATTTACAAATTTAATGCCTAGGCTATATGCCTGTTCTTGGCTTCTGGAGTGCTTCTTGTCACCTCCAAATGAGTCTCTCCAACATGGCATGATACAGTTGAGGACTCAAGGCTCCCAGAAACAGCATTCCAAGAGAATGTAAGGAGACAATATCAGTACCTTAAGCCTGGGTCCTACAACTGACCCAACCTCACTTCTGCCACATTCTGTTGATCAAAGCAAATTGCAGAGCTCACCCAGATCCATGGGGAGGGAATATATACTCTACCTCTCCATGGAAAAGATATCAGAGAAATTGTGGCAATGTTTAACCTTTCATAGTGTATTCTTTGATCATTGATTATTCAGTCTTTCCCTATGCAGAAACACTTTCAGTCTCTCTGAAGAACCCCCAAATTCTCACCTCATGATAGTACCAAGAACCAAGCAGCATCAAGAATAGGCTTAAGATTCAGGATCTTGTCATCCAAATCAGGTACAGGCATGAATGCACATGACATCTATTTCTAGGAGTATGGGTCCTCTCAATCTGAAAACCTGTGAAATAAAGGAACAGATTATTTCTCCCAACATACAGTGTTGAGATGATTATAAGACACAGGCAATAGGTATTCCTATTCAAAAATGGGGAGACTGGAAAGTACAGAGCAGTCCCTAGTCTACAGCATTTCTGAAGTCTTACTGACCACACATTGGCATTCTTCAATTAGATTGCAGTCTTGCTTCCTAGGACTTGTGAAGATATATAATAAAATAATATAAACAATTATTTAATTATAATAATTAAGCAGTTCCTATTTTTTCACCTCACCTTTCTTTATCTATGCCATATCATTTGCCTAAAGTAAATCATTTGGCATTCCTTCTGGAAATCAAACTCAGCCCAATCCAATTCACTATGCCTATTTTCTATTGTGAATTTTACAATGGCAATAACATCACCAAAATTTCTGTTATTTCATAAATAGGACCAACTTTTTCTCCAGCTTCCAATAACCATCACTGTACTATCTTCTAAGCATCCACCAATACTCTCCGTCAGGTCCTCCCAACTTTCATTAACAGAGTCCTAATTCAGGCATGGCTCAGTTCAGCAATACTTCAGCTCCATCTGAATTAGGTAAGGTTATTCAGTTGGCTTCAGCAGGTGAAGGTGTCTGGAGGCTGTCTGGAGGGTTCAGGATGTCTTCACTTACAGGACAACCAGCTCAGCTTGGGCTTCTGGCTGGAGTGCTGACTGCATTGCTTTTCTAGCATGGCAGTTCAGGGCAGTAGCACTTCTTACATACTGACCCATGGCTCCCAAGAGAGACTATTCAAAGAGACAGGAAGTGAGAGCTGCCTGTTTCTTAAAGCCTAGGCCTGAAATCTGGCTCAGTTTCACTTCTCTATTCTATTGGCCAAACAGTCACAGATTGAAGGGGTTGGGATATAGAGTCAACCTCTCCATGGGTGGAAAGTCCAAATATTTAGTGCTACAGAAAATGTTTTGTTTTTCTTTTGAACTATTTACTCATACTTATAGTACTGACTGATTCAATAGACTAACTCAGGGTTAAGAATTAGATTTTCAAGACTCTGCTTCCATTTCTCCTACTACTTAGCTATGTTTGACCTGAGTATATCATCTTTGGGCTTCAGTTTCCACCACAGACTAAATGGAGGTGATAACTGTTGGCATCCACTAAGTCAATGAGACATTGTGTCTGTTTTAAAAAAGAAATTACTCAGGAAGTAGAATAATAAATTATTATAACTAATTGGACAAATACAAATTCATACATTTTTTCTATTAAGAAAGAAAATTGAGTCTTGGTGTTGTGTAGAGCAGGGCCACACGGGGACTCTGGTACATGCACAACACTCACACTTTAAGCACCTAATTCCATGCCATAGCATATGTTTTTTCTGTCTTCCTTGTCTACCAGGCAATGCACATTTTCCCACTGAATCTTTGCAACACCCTTTTGAGGTAGATGTTATTATTAACATCTTAGTCATGTTTTCTGAAACATTTTTATTCTGGAGTTTAAATTCTAACACATGTTTTGTATATCTATACATAATACATCTTAAAAGAATCTAATGAAAACTTTAGCAGAGTCTGTAGGGGTTTTATTTAAATTCTATGAAAATCTTCTCTTTTCATTTTATACAAATATTCTTGCAAAATGAGATAAAAGCAGATTTATGAAGATATCAAAATGATATAATTAAGGAGAGAGAGAAAAAATAAAAGAGACAGAAGAGTTAAAAGAAGCTAGTTTTACTTACAGGATCCAGAAGGGAAATGAGATGGTTTGGTACCGTGGAAGGGAAGTGACTCTGCTATGCTATTAACTGGGAACTAGGTGTGCAGTCTTGAAGGACTTCTTCCTTTTCTAGATGGTGTTTCCATTTGTGTCAAATGAGAGGGTGGGTAAAGGGGAACTCTAAAATTCTTCTCAACTTTGATATATTTTTTTAGTCACTCTAAGAAAAGGAGTTGAAACACTACATACACATAAATACATTCCTCTAGTAAGGCAGTGAAGTTGTAAATTGGAAGATAGGCTTAGGGAAGAAAAGACAGAAGACATCGAATGTTGACCTGGAAAATTACAAGTAGTAGAATGGTCATAAATACTGAAAAACAAATCAGCAAATGAAGAGGGACGGCCAGACTGAAAAATGATATCATCCTAGTTATCGAGGAAATCATTTGAAAAAGAAAATTTCATTTATTTTTTCAACAAATGTCTGTTGAGCCTCCTATGTGACAGTCCCTTTCCTAGGTATTTTGAGTACAGTAGTTAAAAAAACAGATTTGATGGTGGGACTGGGAGAGGGGAGGGGACAAGGGATATGCATATGACTGATCTGGGAACCTACGTGTCTGTGAACAACAAAACTCTGTTTAAAAAAAAAAAAACCAAAAAAACCCTTGTTCTCATAGAGTTTGTATCCTCTAATGGGGAATAGGGGCCATACACAAATTAACGAATTTTTTTTAAAATAAAAATCATAATAAAAGCTCCTTGATGTGCTCTATCATCATACATATTCTTTGAAGGCAATGCAATCCCTAATTTGAACATTAAAAACATCTTAGTCATGTTTTCTGAAACATTTTTATTCTGGAGTTTAAATTCTAACACATGTTTTGTATATCTATACATAATACATCTTAAAAGAATCTAATGAAAACTTTAGCAGAGTCTGTAGGGTTTTATTTAAATTCTATGAAAATCTTCTCTTTTCATTTTATACAAATATTCTTGCAAAATGAGATAAAAGCAGATTTATGAAGATATCAAAATGATATAATTAAGGAGAGAGAGAAAAAATAAAAGAGACAGAAGAGTTAAAAGAAGCTAGTTTTACTTACAGGATCCAGAAGGGAAATGAGATGGTTTGGTACCGTGGAAGGGAAGTGACTCTGCTATGCTATTAACTGGGAACTAGGTGTGCAGTCTTGAAGGACTTCTTCCTTTTCTAGATGGTGTTTCCATTTGTGTCAAATGAGAGGGTGGGTAAAGGGGAACTCTAAAATTCTTCTCAACTTTGATATATTTTTTTAGTCACTCTAAGAAAAGGAGTTGAAACACTACATACACATAAATACATTCCTCTAGTAAGGCAGTGAAGTTGTAAATTGGAAGATAGGCTTAGGGAAGAAAAGACAGAAGACATCGAATGTTGACCTGGAAAATTACAAGTAGTAGAATGGTCATAAATACTGAAAAACAAATCAGCAAATGAAGAGGGACGGCCAGACTGAAAAATGATATCATCCTAGTTATCGAGGAAATCATTTGAAAAAGAAAATTTCATTTATTTTTTCAACAAATGTCTGTTGAGCCTCCTATGTGACAGTCCCTTTCCTAGGTATTTTGAGTACAGTAGTTAAAAAAACAGATTTGATGGTGGGACTGGGAGAGGGGAGGGGACAAGGGATATGCATATGACTGATCTGGGAACCTACGTGTCTGTGAACAACAAAACTCTGTTTAAAAAAAAAAAAACCAAAAAAACCCTTGTTCTCATAGAGTTTGTATCCTCTAATGGGGAATAGGGGCCATACACAAATTAACGAGTTAAATATTTTGTTTGTAGCTAATTGTAAGTGCTTAGAAAATGAATAAAGTAGAGGAGGAGGGCTGATCAAGCTGAGTGTGGTATGTGGCATCAGAGGGTATGACCCAGGGAGGCTTCACCCAGTAAAGATCTGAAGAAGCTCAGGAAATGAGGTGTGGTGACTTTGCTTCCTATTTTATGAACACGAGAGTAACTCAGAAGAGCGTTCAAGGCAAGGAAACAGCAAGTGCAGAGGTGCTGAGATGGAAGCATGCCTGATATGTTCAAATAATATAGCTGGCATGGAGTAAATGAAGAAGAGGGAAGTAGGCGTGGAGATCAGAAGAAAGACAGGGAAGATGTTGAGTAGAAAGTACCATCTGGCATGTCAAGAACAGACTGAAAAAAAGATCAAGACAAAGGAAGCATGAATAGTTAAATGCCACTGCACTAATCCAGGCAATTGATGATGGTGACTCAGGCTAGAATGGTAGCAGCTTTAGGAAGTAATGGGCTTCTGGGATATATTTTGAAGGTAGAATCAACAGGACTTTCTGGATGAAGACTTGGGGTATGAGAAAATAGAAGTCAAGGAAAGTTCAAAGAGTTTTGACTTGTACTGTTGTTAGTTGATGAGATGGGAAATATTATGAAAGAAACATTTTAGATGGTGTGTGGGGGGAGCTTTAGGAGTTTAAAACATCTCAACTGTTTGTTGCCTAGTAGTTGTATTATGTGACATGAGTGTGGATTTCAGGGGACAAAGAAACGTTGAAAGTATAAGTACTCAGATCCTTGAGACTGAATCAGTTTCTCAATACAGTAAGCATAGATAGAAAACAGACAGGGTCTAAAGACTAAGCCTGGGGACTGCAATGCAGAAATCAGGAGAAACGTCAAGGGTAAATGAAGAGGAGCCACTGGAGAAATAGGAATACAACCAAACAAGCAGAGAGTCTTGGAAACCCAATGAATAAACAATGTCTCAAAGAGGACACAGTGACTGTGTCTAAAGCTAATGACTGGTTGAACAAGATGAGGGCAGAGAGAGTCACTGCATCTTAATAATAGCACGTCTTTAGAGAGTTGTAGGTAAAGAGGGGGCCATACACAAATTAACGAGTTAAATATTTTGTTTGTAGCTAATTGTAAGTGCTTAGAAAATGAATAAAGTAGAGGAGGAGGGCTGATCAAGCTGAGTGTGGTATGTGGCATCAGAGGGTATGACCCAGGGAGGCTTCACCCAGTAAAGATCTGAAGAAGCTCAGGAAATGAGGTGTGGTGACTTTGCTTCCTATTTTATGAACACGAGAGTAACTCAGAAGAGCGTTCAAGGCAAGGAAACAGCAAGTGCAGAGGTGCTGAGATGGAAGCATGCCTGATATGTTCAAATAATATAGCTGGCATGGAGTAAATGAAGAAGAGGGAAGTAGGCGTGGAGATCAGAAGAAAGACAGGGAAGATGTTGAGTAGAAAGTACCATCTGGCATGTCAAGAACAGACTGAAAAAAAGATCAAGACAAAGGAAGCATGAATAGTTAAATGCCACTGCACTAATCCAGGCAATTGATGATGGTGACTCAGGCTAGAATGGTAGCAGCTTTAGGAAGTAATGGGCTTCTGGGATATATTTTGAAGGTAGAATCAACAGGACTTTCTGGATGAAGACTTGGGGTATGAGAAAATAGAAGTCAAGGAAAGTTCAAAGAGTTTTGACTTGTACTGTTGTTAGTTGATGAGATGGGAAATATTATGAAAGAAACATTTTAGATGGTGTGTGGGGGGAGCTTTAGGAGTTTAAAACATCTCAACTGTTTGTTGCCTAGTAGTTGTATTATGTGACATGAGTGTGGATTTCAGGGGACAAAGAAACGTTGAAAGTATAAGTACTCAGATCCTTGAGACTGAATCAGTTTCTCAATACAGTAAGCATAGATAGAAAACAGACAGGGTCTAAAGACTAAGCCTGGGGACTGCAATGCAGAAATCAGGAGAAACGTCAAGGGTAAATGAAGAGGAGCCACTGGAGAAATAGGAATACAACCAAACAAGCAGAGAGTCTTGGAAACCCAATGAATAAACAATGTCTCAAAGAGGACACAGTGACTGTGTCTAAAGCTAATGACTGGTTGAACAAGATGAGGGCAGAGAGAGATCACTGCATCTTAATAATAGCACGTCTTTAGAGAGTTGTAGGTAAAGCCTTGGCTTGGAGTGGGTTCAAAAAAGAATAGGAGGAGAGAAATTGGAGACAGAGAGTACAGACATTCTTTCAAAGAGTTTTGCTATAAAAAGAATGTGAGAAAGGGGAATAGCTAGAGGAGAATTATAGTAGAGCTTTTTTTAATAGAAAATATGAGAAAATTCATATCATTTCAATTGTCAGAGTTGAAGGGAGTGATCAAATAGAAAAGAATTGGTAATACAAAAAAGAGAAGAGAAAATTGCTGGATCAATGTCTTTTATTGAGTGAATGAGATAAGACCTACTGGCCAGTGAAGGTTTGGTATTGAGTAGGACTATTGCATGAACTTGGGCAAACTCTGGGAGATGGTGAGGGACAGGGAAGCCTGGTATGCTGCAGTGCTTCGGTCACATAATCAGACACAACTTCCTGGCTAAACAAGAGCAACATGGTTGAGAGGGAAGGTGGAATAGATGGATACAGATGCAGGTAGGGAGGCAGATGTGGTGGGGGAAGTTGGGTGAAATTCTCTTGAGTGCTGTCATGTTTTCCATGAACTAGGAAGCAAGTTCATCAACCCAGAGAGGGGATGACAAAATTATTTAGAGGTTTGAAGAGGGAGAAGAAGGTGTAAAACAGCTGTCTAGGAAGGGATAATATTGGACTATGAAAATATAGACTAGTATAATCACTGGGGTATATTAAGAGCTATTTGAAATGAATATAGAATGCCTTGGTTTCCTAGAGTAGTATATGACTGGTCTTTGGCAAAATGATGCTCTCTTAGATATACATTCCTGTGAGTGCCAACTGAGAAGATAGGAGATAAAACCTGAAAGTAAACAAATGTTCTAAGATGCAACTTATAGAACATAACCACCTCTTCTAGAACAGCATCAATAGTTCCCTGGGATTTCTTTCCTTTACTTTCATCATCATTCCTCCCCCCCATAGTCACCATCCTTATTTGTGCTGAGATACAGCTAGATTGGTCGTGTGTGGATTTCAGCGAGCAGAACCACTTCTTGTAGCTGAAGAATTTGTTTTACATTTGTATTGGTCAGCTATTTCTATGTCATTTGCTGGTAACAAAGAACCCCCTGTTCAGTGACTTGATATAATCAGAGTTCATTTCTCTCTCTTGTCATATGCTGGCTGTAAGCCAGTTACGGCTGCATATCACATCTTTATTCTGGAATTGAAGTTGAAGGAGGAGTCCATATTTGTTTGTCATGCTGTTCTCCAGGCAGAGGAAGAAGAGGCAGGTGGAGTCACACAATGCATATGCAGGTTCATAGCTTCTGCATGGAAGTAGTACTTGTTATCTTTGATCAAATTTAATTGGCCAAACCAAGTCACATGTCCAAACTTGATGTCAGTGGGAAAAGGGAAGTATAAGCTTCTTTTAGGGAATGAATAATTCGAAACAATTATATAATTAGCCACAACCTTTTCCATGTGTGGCAGAAGAATTTCTCAAGCAACACAGTGGGTCATATTACATCTTTTCAAACACAATTGACATTTAGGCCCCAGGAACAACCTCAGGGTGGTTAGATACTTGGTATGAATTTCTGGCTGTAATGTATGGCCTTGTGGGTTAGATTATTTAACTTTAGAACTTAGGAAACATCTTACCTTTCAGGAGGCAGGTTAGATATCGCATGTATTACAGGTACTATAGTATTAAAAACAACTATGGCAAATGCTACAAAATACATCTTTTGAGCTGAATGAAAGAACCCCATCCAGACCTGTCTTTCGAGAATTTTTAAGTTTCATAAACAATTTTATAATAATGCAATAGAGGAGAGAGCTATGCCTGTAATTCAGTAAAATAAAGATCCAGATATAGTAGACAATTTCATATGGCTTCCTTGTGTAGAAGGAGGGATTTTATATCTTGATGAGAACTGGGATATTTCTTTAAGACACTGTATAACCAAGGCCTATGACTGAGGACTTCCTGTGCCAAGTATGGTAGCCTGAACAGAGCAGTGAATTGTTCTGAGTTATTGCCTAGCCTTGGACCCATAGAGATGAGAAACTTGAAACCATCTGTGAAGGTATCAAGACTGACATGGATGTCTGCTAGTTCGTGTGGATTTCAGCGAGCAGAACCACTTCTTGTAGCTGAAGAATTTGTTTTACATTTGTATTGGTCAGCTATTTCTATGTCATTTGCTGGTAACAAAGAACCCCCTGTTCAGTGACTTGATATAATCAGAGTTCATTTCTCTCTCTTGTCATATGCTGGCTGTAAGCCAGTTACGGCTGCATATCACATCTTTATTCTGGAATTGAAGTTGAAGGAGGAGTCCATATTTGTTTGTCATGCTGTTCTCCAGGCAGAGGAAGAAGAGGCAGGTGGAGTCACACAATGCATATGCAGGTTCATAGCTTCTGCATGGAAGTAGTACTTGTTATCTTTGATCAAATTTAATTGGCCAAACCAAGTCACATGTCCAAACTTGATGTCAGTGGGAAAAGGGAAGTATAAGCTTCTTTTAGGGAATGAATAATTCGAAACAATTATATAATTAGCCACAACCTTTTCCATGTGTGGCAGAAGAATTTCTCAAGCAACACAGTGGGTCATATTACATCTTTTCAAACACAATTGACATTTAGGCCCCAGGAACAACCTCAGGGTGGTTAGATACTTGGTATGAATTTCTGGCTGTAATGTATGGCCTTGTGGGTTAGATTATTTAACTTTAGAACTTAGGAAACATCTTACCTTTCAGGAGGCAGGTTAGATATCGCATGTATTACAGGTACTATAGTATTAAAAACAACTATGGCAAATGCTACAAAATACATCTTTTGAGCTGAATGAAAGAACCCCATCCAGACCTGTCTTTCGAGAATTTTTAAGTTTCATAAACAATTTTATAATAATGCAATAGAGGAGAGAGCTATGCCTGTAATTCAGTAAAATAAAGATCCAGATATAGTAGACAATTTCATATGGCTTCCTTGTGTAGAAGGAGGGATTTTATATCTTGATGAGAACTGGGATATTTCTTTAAGACACTGTATAACCAAGGCCTATGACTGAGGACTTCCTGTGCCAAGTATGGTAGCCTGAACAGAGCAGTGAATTGTTCTGAGTTATTGCCTAGCCTTGGACCCATAGAGATGAGAAACTTGAAACCATCTGTGAAGGTATCAAGACTGACATGGATGTCTGCTATGTTGGTTTAAACAGTTTCCTGCTTTCTCTGTTAACACAGAAGGGACCAGGGTCTGCCACTCTTTGTTCTCTAGTTAGTGAGTCTTCTCCTCTTTGTTTATGAATATTTGATTCTGACAGCTGACAAAGGACATACCAAGAACTCAGCTAGAGCACAAATTGTGCATTGCTTTGGGGATTTCTCCTCAAAGATTTGTCCAATGACCCTGCTCTGGAGAAAACATTCAGATAATACATTCCCAGTGGTAGCTCACTTCCCATCAACTCACCACTGGTGCCCTCATTAGGATGTTTTTCTTTCTTTAGGTTTTTTTTCCCCTAGTCCATCTCAACCTCCCACCACAGTGACTGTACTGTCCAGGAAAGGGACTGGGTAGATGTCCCCTGAGACCATCTTACGTTTATTTTTTGTGAAGACAGTTTAGAAAAATTACTTCCCCTTGCTGACTGTATGAGGACTGTCTTAACCCTGACTTAGAATTCTCGATTTCTCACATGGAATTGAGACTGAGCAGGTAAAAATGCCTTCAACTTTAGATGGGGCAATCACATTACAATGAGGATTAAAGACTTGCCAAGAGTTACCCAGACATCAAATTGTAAGAGTGTTTTTCCTTGGTCTGTTGGTCTCAGATCTGTAAGATGTTTAACTGTGTAAAATTGCAAGTTAGTCTGACTAAATTGGACAGCTTGCAGGTAAAAACCCCACTCCCTAAATCCCAATTGATCCCCTGAGCCATCTATACTCCTTAAAAGTGTTATTATTACTATCAAGCTACATGCTCAAAAATTATTTCCCTTGGGAACACATACCTAACCCAGACAAAACAATTACTATTTTTTTTTACTCACTCAGTACCTTTTGTCCCAGCTTTTCTGTTCATTCCTTTTTTCTCATCTTATGTCTCATTCAAAATGATGTTCTAATGCTACAATCTCTATAGTCCCCTATCTACTATTAGGATGAACCATATGAATCTTGCCAGTGGGCCAGCTATTTTTGACCCACAAGTGTGGTAATTTGTGGTAATTTCATATGGTTCACCCTAACCCTTTTAGGATGAGAGAGCAGATTGTGAAAATTCTCATACAGAAAAAAAAAAAAAAAGCAGATTATTGACTGAATTAATGGCAACTCATTGACAACATGTAGTAGAATTGAATGCATTGTTCCTGTTCAGTCACTAAATTGTGTCCAACTCTTTGTGACCCCATGGACTGCAGCTTGCCAGACATAACTGTCCTTCATTCTCTCTTGGAGTTTGCTCAAACTCATGTCTATTGAGTCAATGAGGCCATCCAACCATCTCATCCTCTCTTGTCCCCTTTTCTCCCTGTCTTCAATCTTTTCAACATCAGGGTTTTTTTCCAATTAGTCAGCTCATAACATCAGGTGGCCAAAGTATTGGATCTTCAACTTCAGCGTCAGTCCTTCCAATGAATATTCAGAGTTGATTTCCTTTGGGATTCACTGGTTTGATCTCATTGCAGTCCAAGGAACTCTCAAGGTTCTTCTCTAACACCACAGTTCAAAAGCATCAGTTTTCAGTGCTTAGCCTTCTTTATGGTCCAACTCTCACATCTGTATATGACACTGGAAAAACCATAGCTTTGATTATATGAACCAATAAAGTGATTTCTATGCTTTTTAATATGCTGTCTAGATTTGGCAGAGCTTTTCTTCCAAGGAGTGAGTGTCTTAATTTCATGGCTGCAGTCACTGTCTGCAGTGATTTTGGAGAACAAGAAAATAAAATTGTTCACTGTTTCCAATTTTTCCCCTTCTATTTGCTATGAAGTGATGGGAGCAGATGCCCATCTTAGTTTTTTTGAAAGTTGAGTTTTAAACCAGCTTTTCCACTCTCTTCTTTCACCTTCATCAAGAGGCTCTTTAGTTTCTCTTTGCTTTCTTCCATTACAGGGGTATCATCTGCATATATAAAGTTATTGATATTTGGTCCAGCAACCTTGATTCCAGTTTGTGATTCATCAGGTTCAATTGTATCCAAATCTGAATGCAATCCTTTGTAAAATGAAGACTAATTAGTACATTAAATGTGAGTTTTAATTTGGAAGAGAATTTCACCTTCTGATAGCAAAAGAAAAGCAAAGAGAAAAAGTATAACTGAGTTGCATGCATACATGTTAAAAGTATCAAGATTCTCAATGTGTGATAGCCGTGACTACTACTTGGCATGTGCAACTAGGAAACTGACTCTTTATATTACTTTATATTAATACATTTTCTGTCTTTCTCTTTTCCTCTTATCCTCCCCCTAATCTATCATGGTCAGACTTCTGAAAAAAGCAGTCTACACACACTTTCTCCATGTTATGTCTCTTGCTCATTGTATAACACACTGTAATCTGGTTTCTGTCCCTGACACTCCACTAAACTATTTTTGCAAGGTCACTAATGACTGTTGATTGGCAAATTCAATGGAAGCTTTTCTGTCTTTATCTTACTTAACTTCCCTGTTGCATGTGACAGGGTGAGCCAAGATTTGCTTCTTTATACTTCATTTCTTTCCCTGAGTTTCATCGTCTTGTTTTCTCTTTATTGTGTCTCAGAACCCAGCTTAGTGTAGGCACTGGAAAGAACTTATCTGTGTTTTCTGAGTGAATGAAAGAATGAATTAAAGTAATTGCAGCACTTTGTTAGTTATTAGTCATTGCCAATAATCAATTTATTCTCCACTTCCAGCAACTTCTCTTGCCCAAACCCTGCCACATACATTTTTAATCATGTATAAGTTGCAGAATGCCACATTCTTCATGTTTCCATCTCAGAAATCCTACTAAATAATTGTGGGCAAGGCAGGTTAGACTGGGGGCCCCTATTTCCATTCTATTTAAACTGGCATCAGTTTAGTACACTTTTCTTTTTTGCTTGTATGGGAGCAGATGCCCATCTTAGTTTTTGAAAGTTGAGTTTTAAACCAGCTTTTCCACTCTTCTTTCACCTTCATCAAGAGGCTCTTTAGTTTCTCTTTGCTTTCTTCCATTACAGGGGTATCATCTGCATATATAAAGTTATTGATATTTGGTCCAGCAACCTTGATTCCAGTTTGTGATTCATCAGGTTCAATTGTATCCAAATCTGAATGCAATCCTTTGTAAAATGAAGACTAATTAGTACATTAAATGTGAGTTTTAATTTGGAAGAGAATTTCACCTTCTGATAGCAAAAGAAAAAAAAAGAGAAAAAGTATAACTGAGTTGCATGCATACATGTTAAAAGTATCAAGATTCTCAATGTGTGATAGCCGTGACTACTACTTGGCATGTGCAACTAGGAAACTGACTCTTTATATTACTTTATATTAATACATTTTCTGTCTTTCTCTTTTCCTCTTATCCTCCCCCTAATCTATCATGGTCAGACTTCTGAAAAAAGCAGTCTACACACACTTTCTCCATGTTATGTCTCTTGCTCATTGTATAACACACTGTAATCTGGTTTCTGTCCCTGACACTCCACTAAACTATTTTTGCAAGGTCACTAATGACTGTTGATTGGCAAATTCAATGGAAGCTTTTCTGTCTTTATCTTACTTAACTTCCCTGTTGCATGTGACAGGGTGAGCCAAGATTTGCTTCTTTATACTTCATTTCTTTCCCTGAGTTTCATCGTCTTGTTTTCTCTTTATTGTGTCTCAGAACCCAGCTTAGTGTAGGCACTGGAAAGAACTTATCTGTGTTTTCTGAGTGAATGAAAGAATGAATTAAAGTAATTGCAGCACTTTGTTAGTTATTAGTCATTGCCAATAATCAATTTATTCTCCACTTCCAGCAACTTCTCTTGCCCAAACCCTGCCACATACATTTTTAATCATGTATAAGTTGCAGAATGCCACATTCTTCATGTTTCCATCTCAGAAATCCTACTAAATAATTGTGGGCAAGGCAGGTTAGACTGAGGAGGCTGTTGGTTCCTTTTCATATGGTTTCCTCTAATTCTGAGCATTATAAATATGCTGGGCCATCAGTCATGTTTTCTAGTAACTCCTAACTCTTAGGAAAGAAAGATTCATGTCTTTTTTCTTTCCTCCCCAGGATGTATCATTTAGAGATCCAATAAAGTGTGTCCACAAACAGCCACTTGTTACTTGCTTAGACGTGTGACCTGACAAAAAGATGGGGAAAATACCAACACAAGACTCTAGCAGAACAAAAGAAATGCGCCAAGAGAAAATGTGACACACACACACATGCTTTATGCATGTTTAATTTCTGTTGTTTTGGTTGGGAAACAGCTGCAGGTGTCCTCTAATTATAACCCCATTTTCACAAATATCAACTGTCATATTTAATCTGTTATAGTCACCATATAGCCTACTGTTACAGCACATTTCTTTCATTACAAATTTAGTAGCAGTGTTTTGGATGCTCAAGCTAACATTCAGGCTAGTCAATTAATGCATTATTTACAAGTTAAATGTTATTAAAAACAGGTTCTTAATTTGCTAATGATTTAGTAGGCCCAAGGCTATATTCTATTTTTTTTGAAAATGGAAGATTATTTAGAACAGTTGGGCTGGTGAAGGATGTCATGGATATTTTGGCTTGCCTCAACATTTTCCAAGTTTCTTTTCTTCTTCATTCTGTGTTGGTTTTGATGCCTATTCTAAACAGTTGTGGCAAGAGTGAGAAGAAAGTTGTATGAAAAATAAAAATAGCATAAATGCCATTGTGAGTGGTGTTTTTAAAAATCACCAGGCAATTTGGAATGACTGAATACACATGTTCCCCATACAGTTCGATGTATTTTGATTTACTGTGCTGCTCCCACAGCACAGCAGGTTAAGAAGGTTAAAAGTCAAGGAAATTAAATGTTATTAACATTCCATTGTTGTCAGGCTGCAAAAACAGAATATATGTCTTTTCAAATATGCTTTGAAAAATTAAGAGTTCTTAAGATTCAAGGGCCCCAGAATCATCACCAAAATCTGGATTTTATTCTTTGCTGTAGCTTTTTTCTTCTTTTTTGTTTGACCTAGATCATGTTTTAAATCCACATTTTACGTTCCATAATTCCATGACTTGCTATATATTTATGAAAGATAATGTGGGGTGAGCTCTTTGATGACTAAGGATTCTGGCTTCATCCAGCCCTGTTTTCATGCTTTTCTCTCCAGTTGTCTTGGTCTAGAGTCAACCCTTTCTCGTCTCCATTGTCTTTTTAAAAACTTAACCCAAATCCACCTTCTTAATGAAAACTTGCTAAAATAAAGTTTTTTTTTTTTTTTTTTTTTTAAAGACTCTTTCCCATTCCTGCATCCTTACAGTTTTTTTAATGTCTGTGTCACTGTCACTCACTCAAGGGTATATTCCCCTGGATTTTCTCTGCAATTGTTTCTCTACAGGACAAGCAATAAAGTCAGAGAGGCCTGCCATTTATTATTGGTGTGGCTTAAGGCAAATGATTTCTGTTATCTTTGTTATGTGCTTAGTTGCTTCAGTTGTGTCTAACTCTTGCAACCCCATGGACTGTAGCCCACCAGGCTCCTCTGTTCATGGGATTCTCCAGGCAAGCATACTGGAGTGGGTTACCATACTTTCCTCCAGGGGATCTTCCAGACCCAGAGATGGAATCCACATCTCCTATGTCTCCTGCATTGTCAAGCAGTTTCTTTCATCTAGGTATCCCTTTTTTTCTCTCTTAAATAGAGATAAAAACTCTTATTGTGAGAATTGGTGAGATCATGTATGTGAAGAACCTAACTATGTGGTAGAAGTCATTACACGGCAACTCTTGTTGCCAAAATGAAATAAGATAATCTATATAAATTGCCTAGCACAGTGCCTAGCTCATGTTTGGCACTCAATAAAATTTAATTCCCTTTGGTACAATAAATAGGTCATAAGCATTTCATGTTTTCATTTTCCCTCAGACCAAAGTTTTCTCAAGTGCAAGGACCAATTTTTTTCCCAAGTTCTTCAGTTTTTGTGGATTAATGTTTCATCTTTTGTATTTTGGAAGGTATTCTGTGTGTCTCTCAGGAAATCCAGGTAGAACTGAGTTTCCACTTACCATACCAGTGACCTAGGAATGGCTAGCTCATTCTTCTGCCCTCTCAAGCCCCACCCTAGTTTCCCTCAGCTCCTGGGATCACCTTCCAAACTGCCAAATTTTTGTTGGCACCAGAGCCATTGACTCAGGCTCTCCTTTGGGGGGAGCTTGAACTGAGTATGAGTCTGAGAAAACTCTTAGGGATGGTGAAAGACAGGGAATCCTGGCGTGCTGCCGTTCATGGGGTGGCAAAGAGTCAGACACAACTTAGCGACTAAACAACAATAAAAGCTAAATATGGAGATGATTCAAATGACAGAGAAAGACGATAAACTATACTCTGTGCAAAGTAGCAAAAGGGTCTTCAGATACCCAAGACAGCTAAGAAGGGAGAATGTCAATAGAAAAAAGCCAACAATGGAATTCATTCCTTCTTTTGCTCAAAGCATATCCAAGGAGCACCTAGTGTGTCCCATATAATCTTAGGCATTGGTGATAAAACACAAGATCCTTCTGCTCCCACGACACTTACGCTCTAGTGACAAAACATGCAATAAGCAAATCAATGTGCAAAACCATGTCAGAGAGTGCTATGAGCTTTGAAGACAAAAAAGGCAGGGTAAGAGTTCAACCATGTGCTGGAGAGGCTGCTATATTAGAAGATGATCCATTTTAAATGAAGCAAGGCCCATCTGGGAAGGTACTATCTGAACAGAGAGCTTACTAAAGGGAAATGACCCACCTTTTGTCCATTGCCTATTGTCTTCTGGAGTAGAAGAAGGAAAAGGAAAAAAAGCTTTCTAGCCCAGGAAATGATCAAAAACTCTTATTGTGAGAATTGGTGAGATCATGTATGTGAAGAACCTAACTATGTGGTAGAAGTCATTACACGGCAACTCTTGTTGCCAAAATGAAATAAGATAATCTATATAAATTGCCTAGCACAGTGCCTAGCTCAGTTTGGCACTCAATAAAATTTAATTCCCTTTGGTACAATAAATAGGTCATAAGCATTTCATGTTTTCATTTTCCCTCAGACCAAAGTTTTCTCAAGTGCAAGGACCAATTTTTTTCCCAAGTTCTTCAGTTTTTGTGGATTAATGTTTCATCTTTTGTATTTTGGAAGGTATTCTGTGTGTCTCTCAGGAAATCCAGGTAGAACTGAGTTTCCACTTACCATACCAGTGACCTAGGAATGGCTAGCTCATTCTTCTGCCCTCTCAAGCCCCACCCTAGTTTCCCTCAGCTCCTGGGATCACCTTCCAAACTGCCAAATTTTGTTGGCACCAGAGCCATTGACTCAGGCTCTCCTTTGGGGGGAGCTTGAACTGAGTATGAGTCTGAGAAAACTCTTAGGGATGGTGAAAGACAGGGAATCCTGGCGTGCTGCCGTTCATGGGGTGGCAAAGAGTCAGACACAACTTAGCGACTAAACAACAATAAAAGCTAAATATGGAGATGATTCAAATGACAGAGAAAGACGATAAACTATACTCTGTGCAAAGTAGCAAAAGGGTCTTCAGATACCCAAGACAGCTAAGAAGGGAGAATGTCAATAGAAAAAAGCCAACAATGGAATTCATTCCTTCTTTTGCTCAAAGCATATCCAAGGAGCACCTAGTGTGTCCCATATAATCTTAGGCATTGGTGATAAAACACAAGATCCTTCTGCTCCCACGACACTTACGCTCTAGTGACAAAACATGCAATAAGCAAATCAATGTGCAAAACCATGTCAGAGAGTGCTATGAGCTTTGAAGACAAAAAAGGCAGGGTAAGAGTTCAACCATGTGCTGGAGAGGCTGCTATATTAGAAGATGATCCATTTTAAATGAAGCAAGGCCCATCTGGGAAGGTACTATCTGAACAGAGAGCTCACTAAAGGGGAAATGACCCACCTTTTGTCCATTGCCTATTGTCTTCTGGAGTAGAAGAAGGAAAAGGAAAAAAAAAAAGCTTTCTAGCCCAGGAAATGATCAAAAGCCTGCTGATAAGAAAAAATAGGGTGCAGAGACTTTTCAGGGTGCAATTTTCCAAGCAGAGTGCTTGAAAAGGCCCTCAGCAACTATGTAAACCCCTTCTTTAAGAATCCCTGTGCGGCTCCTCCACCCTTTTATCTTCCCTCTTATTTCTTCTGTTCAATGTGTCCCTCTCTTCAATTTCTCCAATACTGACAGAAAGAATGCTTTTATTTATACAAAATTTCAGCGTGTATACAGAACATACTTTTCTCATTTAATTCCCATACAACTTTGTCCATTAAGTACTTTCATCCTTATTTTATAGATGAGGAAACTGGGACTTGGGGACTTTCCTTGGGACCACCCGGTAGTATTAGAGCTTGGAACTCAAGCTCAGTCTTTTGGTTCCAAGCCAACATTCATTTTAGTGCTGAGTTTACAGGCCTTTTAACCAGTTTTTACCCCTTTCCCTCACCCTGCACTGACCCCCACCCATGGCAGCTAACTTGTATGGGCTCATGGCCTTTCCTTCTGGGTGATCCCATCATTTTGACTTTCCATCAGTGGGTTCAGGATCAAATCTCAACAAACTCAGAACAGGAACATCTGAGGACAATTCTATTAAGAGATTCTGTCTTCAATATTCTAACTTAGCCCAAATGATGCTGTACTCCTTTTTGTAAAAAATGGGGTGTAGTTAATTCACAACATTGTGTTAGTTGAAAAAAGTGAAGTTGTGATATATATATATATATATATATGAAAATCGAAAGTGTTAGTTGCTCAGTCCTGTCCCAGTCTTTGTGATCCTGTAGACTGTAGCTTACAAGACTCCTCCATCCATGGGATTCTCCAGGCCACAACACTGGAGTGGGTAGCCATTCTATTTCCCAGGGCAGCCTCCTGACCTGGGGTCAACTGGGTCTCCTGCATTACAGGCAGATTCTTACCATCTGAGTCACCAAGGAAGTCTATAATATAGAGAATCCATGTACAGAGGATCCTGGTGGACTATAATCCACCTGATAATATCTATGTTAGGGGGAAAAAATTGTCTTCTGGAGTAGAAGAAGGAAAAGGAAAAAAAGCTTTCTAGCCCAGGAAATGATCAAAAGCCTGCTGATAAGAAAAAATAGGGTGCAGAGACTTTTCAGGGTGCAATTTTCCAAGCAGAGTGCTTGAAAAGGCCCTCAGCAACTATGTAAACCCCTTCTTTAAGAATCCCTGTGCGGCTCCTCCACCCTTTTATCTTCCCTCTTATTTCTTCTGTTCAATGTGTCCCTCTCTTCAATTTCTCCAATACTGACAGAAAGAATGCTTTTATTTATACAAAATTTCAGCGTGTATACAGAACATACTTTTCTCATTTAATTCCCATACAACTTTGTCCATTAAGTACTTTCATCCTTATTTTATAGATGAGGAAACTGGGACTTGGGGACTTTCCTTGGGACCACCCGGTAGTATTAGAGCTTGGAACTCAAGCTCAGTCTTTTGGTTCCAAGCCAACATTCATTTTAGTGCTGAGTTTACAGGCCTTTTAACCAGTTTTTACCCCTTTCCCTCACCCTGCACTGACCCCCACCCATGGCAGCTAACTTGTATGGGCTCATGGCCTTTCCTTCTGGGTGATCCCATCATTTTGACTTTCCATCAGTGGGTTCAGGATCAAATCTCAACAAACTCAGAACAGGAACATCTGAGGACAATTCTATTAAGAGATTCTGTCTTCAATATTCTAACTTAGCCCAAATGATGCTGTACTCCTTTTTGTAAAAAATGGGGTGTAGTTAATTCACAACATTGTGTTAGTTGAAAAAAGTGAAGTTGTGATATATATATATATATATATATATATATATATATATATATATGAAAATCGAAAGTGTTAGTTGCTCAGTCCTGTCCCAGTCTTTGTGATCCTGTAGACTGTAGCTTACAAGACTCCTCCATCCATGGGATTCTCCAGGCCACAACACTGGAGTGGGTAGCCATTCTATTTCCCAGGGCAGCCTCCTGACCTGGGGTCAAACTGGGGTCTCCTGCATTACAGGCAGATTCTTTACCATCTGAGTCACCAAGGAAGTCTATAATATAGAGAATCCATGTACAGAGGATCCTGGTGGACTATAATCCACCTGATAATATCTATGTTAGGTGGCATTAGTGGTAAAGAACCTACTTGTTGATGCAGGAGACTTAGGAGATGCAGGTCCAGTCCCTGGGTTGGGAAGATCCTCTGGAGGAGGGCATGGCAACCCACACCAATATTCTTGCCTGGAGAATCCCATGGACAAAGGAGGTTGGTGGGCTGTAGTCCCTGCGTCACATAGAGTCAGAAACAACTGAAGTGACTTAGCAGCCGTAGCACCAGCAACCATCCCCTTTGGTCATAAATTTGTTTTCTATGTCTGTGAATCTAGTTTTGGTTTGTAAATAAGTTCATTTGTATCATTTTTTAGATTCCACATATAACTGATATCATATGGTGTTTGTCTTTCTTTGTCTGACTTATTTCACTTGGTCTGAAAATTTCTAGGTCCATCCATGTTGCTGCAAATGGAATGATTTCACTCCTGTGCTGTCCTCTGGATTGTGCTTTCCCACTACCACATTAAAACACTGAGAACTTTTTGTGCCTTTTTTTTTTCCAAGTAATTATTTTAAAATATGTGCTAGGGTAGCTGATCCTCAGTGCTCCTCTTTTTGAGAAAACATGAGATGAAATTTGACATAACTACTCCTAGATCCATTCCTCTTTGACTAGCAAACATTATTATTTTTATTTTTTTCTTCCAGGACATCCCATTTGATTCTGAATCAGAGATTCAGTCTCTCAGTGATGGATCCTCTCCCTCTGAGTTGAACACAGAAACAATTTGCTCTGAGGGGTGAACTCTGCTGCAGTTTAAGGTGTCAGGCTGAGTGGAACTTCCTTTAAGCTGCTGTTGGAAACTGTAGATCTTTTAAAGTTTAAAACTCAATGTTTGATGTCAGCATCTCAGAGAATATATGGGAAGTTACTACACTTTTAAGGAGATTGCTCTTAAAATGCTGAAAATTCAAGATGATGAATGGTCACTTAAGGCTATTTCTTTTGGCATACAGCTTTACAATGCTAAACATATTTTAAAGGTTCTTTTTGATGCACAAAAACTCCAACTAGTATTTTTCAATCCTTAAGATAATTCTGTGTGAGGTATTTTTCCAATTCCCATTTTATACAACAGTTGCACTTCCGACTTCTTCAGAACATTTTGCTCACTTGTAATGATTTAACTACTTTGTTGTTGTAATTATTTGTTTAATATGTGGGAGTTTCAAAAACACATTCTGGAACCAGACAGATCTTGTTATGATTTCTGGTTCTGAAAGCAATATGCCCTGGAACCCTGGGAAACTGCCTTAATGCCTTCCTGCCTCAGTTTCCTCATCTGTACATTGTGAATAATAAAAGTATTGACCTTACACAACTGTTCTGAGTTTAAAAGTGATCATATGAATAGGGTTTAGTACATACAGTGTCTGCCTTGTAATAAGCATTCCATGACTGTTAGCAGTCAGTTAGCAGTTCCATGACTGTTAGCAGTTGCTAACAGTAGTAATATTGTTGTTAGTATATGTTGTGTGTATATAAGTCACTTCCGTTGTAAGACTCTTCAGATTTTGCAAGGCACAGTCCTCCTTTGCTTTTAAAAGTGTCCATTTGGGAAAAGTTATTGGAATGGAGAACTGACTGGTGACATCCTAGAAGAGAGAAGTAAAACTGGGGAAATTTGAATAAGATGAATGGATTGCACCAATGTCTATGACTTATTTGTGATATTGTACTATTGTTTTGCAAGAGTGGGAAAAATTGGATAGTGGATGCACAATAATTATTGTTTATAATTCCATGTGAATCTACAAGGATTTCAAGATAAAAATCATATTAAATGAACAAAAAGTGAGTTTGAAAGATAAATAGTATGGCCATCCAAGACACAAGGTTCATGGTCCTATCAGGATATGACTGCTTTCTTTAAAAAGAACTGCCATTGGCTTCCTCTATTTCCTTTACCTGGTTTAATTTTTCTTCATAGTATTTATCTCCCCTTGATATATATTTATTTACTTCATCTTTCTACAGCTATTTATTGAGTGCCTACTTGATGCTAGCCTTATATTAGTGAATAAGCTCTTCGTGAAATTTACATTCAACTGGTGGAAATAAATAATAAACTAAAAAACATAGTAGATGAATTATTTAGTGTGTTGGAAAGTGATGTGGCATAGAGAAAAGACTAAAAGCAGACATATTAGAGTTCTTCAGAGACATAGAACTAACAATTTATAGTCACTCAGTCATGTCCGAGTCTTTGTGACCCCATGAACTATAGCCTGCCAGGTTCCTCTGTCCATGGACATCTCCAGGCATGAATACTGAAATGGTTGCCATTTCCTTCTCCAGGACTCATTTCAATGTAAGAAAATGGCTCACGTGACTATGGAAGCCTGCAGCTTGCAAGAGGGAGACCCAGGGTGATGTTCTTCCAGTTCAAGTTTGCAGTCTGAGAACCAGGACAGCTGATGGCATAAGTTCCACTCTGAAAGCTGACTGGTTCAAGAGCCATGAAGAACCTGTGTTTCAGTTCAAATCTGAAGGCAAGCAAAAGTTAGCATTCCAGGTGTTCAACCAGAAAAGGTCCCTCTTCCTCTAGGGAAGATCAGTGTTTTTGTTCCATTCAGGCTTTCAACTGATTGGATGAAGCCCACCCACCCTACTAAATTACTCATCTACTGACTCAAATGTTAATCTCATCTCAAACACCAGCACACCTAGAATAATGTTTAAACAGCAATCTGGCCACCTCAGGGCCCAGTGAAAATAACATACCAAATAAACCATTATAGCAAAAAGAGAATGAATATGGGGTGGTGGTTGAAATTTTTTTTTTTTTAAAGATTTATTTATTTATTTACTTTGGGTGGGGGTCGGGTTAGGGAGGGAGGGGAGTGGGTGGGCCACTTCTATTGATCTTTGATTTCTCTATTTTCATTTGTCTTCGTTCTTTGGCTCCTGTGGGCCTCCCATCGCTGTGGCATATGTCATTGCAGAGCACCGGCTCTGGGCGCATGCACTCCAGAGCTCCGGCTCGGTGATTGGACACATCAGTCCTGCCGCTCCGCGGCAAGTGGGATCTTCCCAGGCCAGGGCTCGAACCAGTGCCCCTTGCACTGCAAGGCAGTGTCCTTACCCACTGGACCACCAGGGGAAGCCCCGGTGGTTGATATTTTAAACAGGTTTTGTTGAGAAAGAGATGTATGAGCAAAGACTTGAAAGAAGGAGCCAATTATTGGCTTTTTGTTTATTTTCGCCAATCAGAATAAAAGCTTTATAAAGTAAGGCATTTCATTTTTTCTGTTATATTCCGTATTCCTGGTGATTATCAAGTCCTCAAATATTTTGTGGGGTGAATGACTGAGAACGAGAGCTGCGGTTTGTGTGAGGTTGCATCTCTGGTCTTTAGCTCAGTGTTTGACACATCTTAAGCAATCAACAAACACTGGGTTTTCTTTGATTTCTATAATTGTTCATAACAGCTAATAAACATCACTGAGGATGTGGGCTTGTTTGTTTGGTTTGGTATTGGGCCACACACAGGAGTTAGTCCATAATTTCTATTATTGACTATGGGCTCAGGTAAGGAAACTGAGACTGGGAAATGTGAGGTGGTTTGACCATGGTCTCATAACCAGAAAAGGTCCCTCTTCCTCTAGGGAAGATCAGTGTTTTTGTTCCATTCAGGCTTTCAACTGATTGGATGAAGCCCACCCACCCTACTAAATTACTCATCTACTGACTCAAATGTTAATCTCATCTCAAACACCAGCACACCTAGAATAATGTTTAAACAGCAATCTGGCCACCTCAGGGCCCAGTGAAAATAACATACCAAATAAACCATTATAGCAAAAAGAGAATGAATATGGGGTGGTGGTTGAAATTTTTTTTTTTTTAAAGATTTATTTATTTATTTACTTTGGGTGGGGGTCGGGTTAGGGAGGGAGGGGAGTGGGTGGGCCACTTCTATTGATCTTTGATTTCTCTATTTTCATTTGTCTTCGTTCTTTGGCTCCTGTGGGCCTCCCATCGCTGTGGCATATGTCATTGCAGAGCACCGGCTCTGGGCGCATGCACTCCAGAGCTCCGGCTCGGTGATTGGACACATCAGTCCTGCCGCTCCGCGGCAAGTGGGATCTTCCCAGGCCAGGGCTCGAACCAGTGCCCCTTGCACTGCAAGGCAGTGTCCTTACCCACTGGACCACCAGGGGAAGCCCCGGTGGTTGATATTTTAAACAGGTTTTGTTGAGAAAGAGATGTATGAGCAAAGACTTGAAAGAAGGAGCCAATTATTGGCTTTTTGTTTATTTTCGCCAATCAGAATAAAAGCTTTATAAAGTAAGGCATTTCATTTTTTTTCTGTTATATTCCGTATTCCTGGTGATTATCAAGTCCTCAAATATTTTTGTGGGGTGAATGACTGAGAACGAGAGCTGCGGTTTGTGTGAGGTTGCATCTCTGGTCTTTAGCTCAGTGTTTGACACATCTTAAGCAATCAACAAACACTGGGTTTTCTTTGATTTCTATAATTGTTCATAACAGCTAATAAACATCACTGAGGATGTGGGCTTGTTTGTTTGGTTTGGTATTGGGCCACACACAGGAGTTAGTCCATAATTTCTATTATTGACTATGGGCTCAGGTAAGGAAACTGAGACTGGGAAATGTGAGGTGGTTTGACCATGGTCTCATAACCAGGCAGCGGCAGGGTGGGGGCCTTCACTCTAGTTTTTTAACTCGCCAGTCACAATAGGCATCAACATCACATTACTTTAAAATTTATCCCGCGGTCTCTCCTTTGGCCACGGTCTTTCTGTCCCTGCCTTCTTATCCTTTCCTTGCCCACACAGGACCGTGTTAGGATGTCTCCCCAAGTGACAGGTGGGCAGGTGATGTTGAGTTGTGAGTGCACATATCTCCCGGAGGACCACCACCTCTTCCAGGCACCACACTGTCAGGTACCCCATCACGTGCACACGGTTGGAAGGTAATGCAACGTTTTGGCGACCATTGACTTTGTCAGACAATAGCACAGTTCAGTTTGAAAGACTCCACTGGGAAGTTGCAGACTTTTAAAACTAATCTGGTGTTTATTCAACTTTGCAATCACTTCTATGTACTATCTGTGTTTCACACACCGTGAAACGGCACTGCACTGTGCAATTGAATTAGTTGTACAGTGACTCAAAGGCATTAAACAATGACTTTGATATTTTAAGTACTGACTAGGAGGGATTTTTAATTCCTTCCTCATAATGAAAGCAACAAAAAACCCAGTTACACAACCCTGGAACACTTATTCTCTTTTCTATTCTGGGTGGACCCCACTGAGACAGAAAAAAATCTCCGAGCATTTAGTTTGCTTAATGGCAGAAGAAAAATTAAACAAGCATAGACGTGCAACCTTAATGACACCCAACCACACTAGAATAACAGTTCCCAGCTTCTAAAGCCTGTTATTTAATATAATGGGGAAATCTTGTGGGAGCTTTTCAGGTGCTGCTGAGTCTGAAAAAAACAGCTACTTTGGGAGGAGGGGCAGGGGCAGAGGCAGGACGTGGGCCCTGCTTGTGTTCATTGGCTTGGGGTGGAGCTGTCTCAGGGCGCCCTTCAAGGCAGGCAGGTGCTGGGTAAAGTACAGAGCTAGCTGGCCATCCCTGGAGGCTGTGGCCCTTGAGAAGAGAACACCATGGCTATGTGAGGCACAAGTATTGTCAGTTCTGCCAGTGACACTATGGGACTCGTCATCCAGGGCCTTTCTGGAGATGGCATTGACATAAAGGGAGAAGAGAAGGTGGAAAAAAAAAACAAACAAAACCCACAGCAAGTGAATTAATGCTACGAAACTACAAGCATTAGCTGGTAATAGTTCAGGGCAAAGCACCTGAGTGATGATTCACATCTGACAATAAATATATGAATAGCTGTTGAAAGCTTGTTTGATTTTAGGTTTAAACAAACATTCGTTTCCCAAGTGAAGGGGGAAACACATATCTCCCGGAGGACCACCACCTCTTCCAGGCGCCACACTGTCAGGTACCCCATCACGTGCACACGGTTGGAAGGTAATGCAACGTTTTGGCGACCATTGACTTTGTCAGACAATAGCACAGTTCAGTTTGAAAGACTCCACTGGGAAGTTGCAGACTTTTAAAACTAATCTGGTGTTTATTCAACTTTGCAATCACTTCTATGTACTATCTGTGTTTCACACACCGTGAAACGGCACTGCACTGTGCAATTGAATTAGTTGTACAGTGACTCAAAGGCATTAAACAATGACTTTGATATTTTAAGTACTGACTAGGAGGGATTTTTAATTCCTTCCTCATAATGAAAGCAACAAAAAACCCAGTTACACAACCCTGGAACACTTATTCTCTTTTCTATTCTGGGTGGACCCCACTGAGACAGAAAAAAATCTCCGAGCATTTAGTTTGCTTAATGGCAGAAGAAAAATTAAACAAGCATAGACGTGCAACCTTAATGACACCCAACCACACTAGAATAACAGTTCCCAGCTTCTAAAGCCTGTTATTTAATATAATGGGGAAATCTTGTGGGAGCTTTTCAGGTGCTGCTGAGTCTGAAAAACAGCTACTTTGGGAGGAGGGGCAGGGGCAGAGGCAGGACGTGGGCCCTGCTTGTGTTCATTGGCTTGGGGTGGAGCTGTCTCAGGGCGCCCTTCAAGGCAGGCAGGTGCTGGGTAAAGTACAGAGCTAGCTGGCCATCCCTGGAGGCTGTGGCCCTTGAGAAGAGAACACCATGGCTATGTGAGGCACAAGTATTGTCAGTTCTGCCAGTGACACTATGGGACTCGTCATCCAGGGCCTTTCTGGAGATGGCATTGACATAAAGGGAGAAGAGAAGGTGGAAAAAAAAAACAAACAAAACCCACAGCAAGTGAATTAATGCTACGAAACTACAAGCATTAGCTGGTAATAGTTCAGGGCAAAGCACCTGAGTGATGATTCACATCTGACAATAAATATATGAATAGCTGTTGAAAGCTTGTTTGATTTTCACAAAGAGGTTTAAACAAACATTCGTTTGTTCATTAGTCTTAAGCAACACTTTTATGGCAGGAGATGCATTAAACCTAACATATGTTTGCAGCTAAGATATCTGGTGGTTTTAAAGATGAAGACACAAAGCCATGCATATCGTTTATGCGAAGTGGCCTTGAACTACCTGTAATGGAGTGAGATATAGTTATTATGGATTAATGCTGTGAATCTTCATCCAACAAGAGGAAACAAACAGGCGAGGAGGAGGGCCTCAGTCCTTGGAGATAAAGAATTAGAGCGCTCCATCCTGCAACTGGTCCTGAGTTTGCATAAACTCATTTTGTTGTTTTCGTTGCATACTTTTAAAAGCATAAGTGGTTTAAATCTGTTCCTGAGGTAATTTACGCTAAACTGGCTTTCCGACACCATAAATTCCCTGCTTATGGCAATCTCTGCTAGGGTGTCAGGTCGGGCTAGGTTACTGAGGAAATGGGCGCTTCACAATTCTTAGGGTAATTGCCTCTAACTCGTTGAGTGCAGGCCCTGTCAGGAAATCTCTAATTGTCATTGACAATTTGGTTCCCTTTTCTCCGTCTGCCTTTTTTCTCCACTGTTGAACTGAAGGCCACTCTCTGGTGCAGAATGGCTTGGGCCTTTCATCTTCCAGAGCCACCTGGGTTTTATCACTGTTAGAGTCCTTGCTTGTGACATCATGATGGCAGTGCTGATGGGACCCAGCCCAGCCTCTATCCAAGAAATCATCAGTTGAGAGAAGATAAGTCATGATGACGGGCTTGGGATCAAATGAAGAGTAAATGACCATCAACTCAATTCTTCTAAGTTTTTTTCTTTTTTTTTTTCCTTTAGTGAAGTCTGAATTGGTTATTGATGTCTATAGGATGGGACTTCCTAAGTGGTGCTAGTGGTAAAGAACCCATCTGTTAACGCAGAAGATGTAAGAGATGCAGGTTCAATCACTGTGTCAGGAAGCTACCTCGGAGGAGGGGATGGCAACCCTCTCCAGCCATGGACAGAGTGGGATTCACATCTGACAATAAATATATGAATAGCTGTTGAAAGCTTGTTTGATTTTCACAAAGAGGTTTAAACAAACATTCGTTTGTTCATTAGTCTTAAGCAACACTTTTATGGCAGGAGATGCATTAAACCTAACATATGTTTGCAGCTAAGATATCTGGTGGTTTTAAAGATGAAGACACAAAGCCATGCATATCGTTTATGCAGTGGCCTTGAACTACCTGTAATGGAGTGAGATATAGTTATTATGGATTAATGCTGTGAATCTTCATCCAACAAGAGGAAACAAACAGGCGAGGAGGAGGGCCTCAGTCCTTGGAGATAAAGAATTAGAGCGCTCCATCCTGCAACTGGTCCTGAGTTTGCATAAACTCATTTTGTTGTTTTCGTTGCATACTTTTTAAAAACGCAAGTGGTTTAAATCTGTTCCCTGAGGTAATTTACGCTAAACTGGCTTTCCGACACCATAAATTCCCTGCTTATGGCAATCTCTGCTAGGGTGTCAGGTCGGGCTAGGTTACTGAGGAAATGGGCGCTTCACAATTCTTAGGGTAATTGCCTCTAACTCGTTGAGTGCAGGCCCTGTCAGGAAATCTCTAATTGTCATTGACAATTTGGTTCCCTTTTCTCCGTCTGCCTTTTTTCTCCACTGTTGAACTGAAGGCCACTCTCTGGTGCAGAATGGCTTGGGCCTTTCATCTTCCAGAGCCACCTGGGTTTTATCACTGTTAGAGTCCTTGCTTGTGACATCATGATGGCAGTGCTGATGGGACCCAGCCCAGCCTCTATCCAAGAAATCATCAGTTGAGAGAAGATAAGTCATGATGACGGGCTTGGGATCAAATGAAGAGTAAATGACCATCAACTCAATTCTTCTAAGTTTTTTTCTTTTTTTTTTTCCTTTAGTGAAGTCTGAATTGGTTATTGATGTCTATAGGATGGGACTTCCTAAGTGGTGCTAGTGGTAAAGAACCCATCTGTTAACGCAGAAGATGTAAGAGATGCAGGTTCAATCACTGTGTCAGGAAGCTACCTCGGAGGAGGGGATGGCAACCCTCTCCAGCCATGGACAGAGTGGGATTATGTGGACAGGCTACATTCCATAAGGTCACAAAGAGTCAGATACCAATGAAGTGACTTAGCATGTACACACACCTGCCTACCAGGATGGTGTGAACCATTTCAATAGCATACTTTGATCTTCCTCCCTTGTGTGCGTGGGCATGGGACTTTGGTAGGAAGGCTGTCTTTGGATTGTAATCTAGATTTATGGTCAGGAGCATTTATTGAACTGTCTCGATTTTCATCAAATGGCATGATAAAATATGTTAAATATTCAGCTCCTAAATCCAATTCATTAATTATCTTGCTTAAAATATACCTCAAATAGATCACATTTGACATCGTATGTCACCGATGGTAGAGGGAAATGATAACACTTAAAACCAGTACATGTTTTAAATTTATTTTGCTTATTATGGTTGTCATAATATTTTGACACGGAGGGCTGACATGTCAACAATGCTGTTATCACGATGTAAAGCAATGGCATTGAACTGTCTCACTTTTCGTGTTGCTGTTTCAGGGTAAAGTGGGCCCAAGGGGAAAATATAGTTAAAATCTCCAAGGAAGCATCTGCTTATGGAGTCAATACAGGCCATCACTGAATAAAGCAGTCTGAACTCTAAATAAAAGCCCGAGGAAAGTTCACACTTTGATCTGCTACCTTTCTCCTAGTGAATTAAAAAATAATCAGTGGTATAAAGGAGGTTTTCTATGTGTCAGACCTTGGGCAAAGTATTTCATGCATCTTACCGCCTTCCAGCCTATGAGGTTAGGTATTTTTATCCCTGATATAGATGAGAAAACTGAGGCTTGAAAATCATAAGTCACACTCACAAGGCCACAAAGTTAGTTAAGTGACAAAGCTGGGTTTGGAAGGATCAATGCCCAGCTTTACTCAGACACCAGAGCAGTCGTTGTCCTGTGTGTTCAGAGCTAAAGTTGAATCTGGCTTCTGGCTCGTCGCGATATCCCACTAGAATCCAGTCTCATTTTGAGGCTCTTGCCTTCTGGATAATGATGAAGTAGAACTTAAATGTGGACAGTCGGATGTGATTTCCAAAATGTTTTCATAGCTCTGGGGAAGATAGGCTTGGAGGCAACTGACTTGATTCTCTTTGTTGCAAAACTTTAGAGAATAAAGACAAAGTCAAAGGAAACTGCAAGAAAGGCGAGCTTAAGAATTATGCTTGTTTCTGCTATTTAGGACACTGGCAAAGCCAGACTTCTTGAAAGGCTAAATGTAGGTTCGACCCTGCTTGAACGAAGCACCAAAGCCATGAGTAATAGATGTTGCTTGGAATCCTTCATGGCAGCAGTGTTCTCTATGTCCAGCTAATTAAAGCCCAGCAATGAGCTTGTGATAAGGGCTAATGTCTTGTGTACCTCAACCAATGTTTTGTGCCCAACTAATATTTGTTGAATACAGCTGTTCTATCCATAACCAGAAATAAGCAGCTTGTTCTTATCTTAACCCCTCTTTTCTCAACCATTGATTTGTTTATAAAATGTTTTTGTTTTTATCAGGTAGTCCACCTCATGGCTTAACAATTAGCCTTGATAACTAAAGCCTAGTCATTTGTACAACTAATATTTATTTACCATTATTTTTATGGACAAGGCTCTATATTAGGCACTAGAGATATAGCAGCAGTGAACAAAATAGTTAAATGTGGGAGCTAGACATCAATATTATCATAGTAGCAAGACTTGCAAAGTAAAAGTATAAACTGTTATGTGTTCTCATGGCAGGAGAACTTGTTCTAGACTAAAGGATCTGTGAAGGCTTTCTTGGAGAAATAATGCTTGAGCTGAACTATTCAGGGTGACTGAGAATTAACCAGAGCAAGCAGAGTGGGAAAGTGATAGGAAGGAGAATAACTGGTGAGTATATTGCTGAGAATAGGCTTGTCCTGGTTAGTTAAGTGACAAAGCTGGGTTTGGAAGGATCAATGCCCAGCTTTACTCAGACACCAGAGCAGTCGTTGTCCTGTGTGTTCAGAGCTAAAGTTGAATCTGGCTTCTGGCTCGTCGCGATATCCCACTAGAATCCAGTCTCATTTTGAGGCTCTTGCCTTCTGGATAATGATGAAGTAGAACTTAAATGTGGACAGTCGGATGTGATTTCCAAAATGTTTTCATAGCTCTGGGGAAGATAGGCTTGGAGGCAACTGACTTGATTCTCTTTGTTGCAAAACTTTAGAGAATAAAGACAAAGTCAAAGGAAACTGCAAGAAAGGCGAGCTTAAGAATTATGCTTGTTTCTGCTATTTAGGACACTGGCAAAGCCAGACTTCTTGAAAGGCTAAATGTAGGTTCGACCCTGCTTGAACGAAGCACCAAAGCCATGAGTAATAGATGTTGCTTGGAATCCTTCATGGCAGCAGTGTTCTCTATGTCCAGCTAATTAAAGCCCAGCAATGAGCTTGTGATAAGGGCTAATGTCTTGTGTACCTCAACCAATGTTTTGTGCCCAACTAATATTTGTTGAATACAGCTGTTCTATCCATAACCAGAAATAAGCAGCTTGTTCTTATCTTAACCCCTCTTTTCTCAACCATTGATTTGTTTATAAAATGTTTTTGTTTTTATCAGGTAGTCCACCTCATGGCTTAACAATTAGCCTTGATAACTAAAGCCTAGTCATTTGTACAACTAATATTTATTTACCATTATTTTTATGGACAAGGCTCTATATTAGGCACTAGAGATATAGCAGCAGTGAACAAAATAGTTAAATGTGGGAGCTAGACATCAATATTATCATAGTAGCAAGACTTGCAAAGTAAAAGTATAAACTGTTATGTGTTCTCATGGCAGGAGAACTTGTTCTAGACTAAAGGATCTGTGAAGGCTTTCTTGGAGAAATAATGCTTGAGCTGAACTATTCAGGGTGACTGAGAATTAACCAGAGCAAGCAGAGTGGGAAAGTGATAGGAAGGAGAATGATGAATAAACAATCTAGGTAAAGAGTATATTGCTGAGAATAGTTTAATCTAAAAAGTTCAGTTAGGTTCTGAAACAAAAACTAGATATGTTTGACTTGAAGGAGGTGGAGAGTTGTGGAGCAACATGAGACTTTCTTTTTTTTAATTAAAAAAAAACAAAACCCAGCTAAGACTTTTTGGTTGCACTAATAAAGGAAATTTATTGGTTCAGTAAGCAGAAAAGTCCAGAGGTACATGGTTCCAGTCAAAATTTTATCAGAGTTCTTTATTCCTCTTGAGTTTTCTTAACCCAATCTCTCCCCTACGTGTTGACTTGAGTATCCTAATGTAGTGGTCACTGCAGCAGCTCCAGCCCTCACATCTGCCTTCCATACCATCCATAAGAGAGAAAAAGTTGTTACAGAATTCCTAAGGAGACGCCTAAGATGTACTCCAATTGGAGCAGTGGAGGCCACACACTCTGCTTTTGACCATGCACAGTGTTGAGGAGACAGGAAAAGCCTTCTTGGCTTGGCCTGGGTCAGGCATTTGTTCTCTGGAGCTAAGGGAAGAGTCAGCTTCCCTGGAAGCACAGAGATTATTAAGGCAGAAAGTGGGACTGCTGGGAAGCCCAGAATGGAGGATGCAGAGTCTACCACAAGGCTGAAAATGGTGAAGAGAGGCCTATGCTAAAGGATTTAGGGATTATTAAAACCACAGGGCATCATTAAAGGATTTTTAGCCAGTCAGTAACATCATTAGATAAAACTGAGATGTTTAAACACAGATTATAAACTCCATCTTGAAGCATCTATAGTTCCTAAGAGGAAAATCAAAGTCAGGTAAATAAATCATTAGATTAGGAACAAAAATGCAAATCGTTAGTTATCTAGTCTTTCTAATAATTATAAAGGGCAATTCTTATTACTTTATCTAATGTTAATAATAGCTAATAATGATAATGAGCCAGACACCTTAAGAAGAGATTTACAAAAAAAATGATCTCATGCAATCTTCAGCATAATCCTAGGAGGTTGGTTCCACGATTATCTCTGTATTATTAGTGGGGGAAAAGGGGAAAATGAGGTATGTGGAAATTAATTTACCTGAGAATTAGTTGAGGGTTCAATCTAGTGAAAGAGTATAGTGCTGAGAATAGTTTAATCTAAAAAGTTCAGTTAGGTTCTGAAACAAAAACTAGATATGTTTGAGTTGAAGGAAGGGGAGAGTTGTGGGGCAACATGAGACTTTCTTTTTTTGAATGAAAAAAAAACAAAACCCTGCTGAGAGTTTTTGGTTGCACTAATAAAGGAAATTTATTGGTTCAGTAAGCAGAAAAGTCCAGAGGTACATGGTTCCAGTCAAAATTTTATCAGAGTTCTTTATTCCTCTTGAGTTTTCTTAACCCAATCTCTCCCCTACGTGTTGACTTGAGTATCCTAATGTAGTGGTCACTGCAGCAGCTCCAGCCCTCACATCTGCCTTCCATACCATCCATAAGAGAGAAAAAGTTGTTACAGAATTCCTAAGGAGACGCCTAAGATGTACTCCAATTGGAGCAGTGGAGGCCACACACTCTGCTTTTGACCATGCACAGTGTTGAGGAGACAGGAAAAGCCTTCTTGGCTTGGCCTGGGTCAGGCATTTGTTCTCTGGAGCTAAGGGAAGAGTCAGCTTCCCTGGAAGCACAGAGATTATTAAGGCAGAAAGTGGGACTGCTGGGAAGCCCAGAATGGAGGATGCAGAGTCTACCACAAGGCTGAAAATGGTGAAGAGAGGCCTATGCTAAAGGATTTAGGGATTATTAAAACCACAGGGCATCATTAAAGGATTTTTAGCCAGTCAGTAACATCATTAGATAAAACTGAGATGTTTAAACACAGATTATAAACTCCATCTTGAAGCATCTATAGTTCCTAAGAGGAAAATCAAAGTCAGGTAAATAAATCATTAGATTAGGAACAAAAATGCAAATCGTTAGTTATCTAGTCTTTCTAATAATTATAAAGGGCAATTCTTATTACTTTATCTAATGTTAATAATAGCTAATAATGATAATGAGCCAGACACCTTAAGAAGAGATTTACAAAAAAAATGATCTCATGCAATCTTCAGCATAATCCTAGGAGGTTGGTTCCACGATTATCTCTGTATTATTAGTGGGGAAAGGGAAGATGAGGTATGTGGAAATTAATTTACCTGCTAGGAAATAGCAAGACCAATAACCACCTGAAATGAAATACTCAGTTCTTTCCATTAAACTCTGAATATCATGGGCATGGGGGAAACTATATCTTTATTTTGCAAATAATTACTGAACAAAGCCTTGTGCCAGGACTCATGAGTCTCAACTGACTAGCCAGATTGTATACACTCTGTCTAAATCAAAAAAATATTATTGTCGAGAAGCAGACATGGAGAAAGGACATCTGGACATGGGGGGAGAGGGGAGAGTGGAACCAGCAGATATGCACTATCATGTGTAAAGTACGTAGCTACTGGGAAGCTGCTGGGTAGCACAGGGAGCTCAGTTCAGGCCTCTGTGATGACCTAGAGGGGTGGGACACGGGGGTGGGGTGGAAGGGACGCTCTCGAAGGAGAGCATCTATGTATACATACGGCTAACTCAATTCATTGTACAGCAGATACTAACAAAACATTGTAAAGCAATTATGCTCCAATAAAAAGTAAAAATGTATAATCAAAAATTATTGTGGTAAAATATAAATAATGCCAGGTTTGCCATTTTAGCTATTTTTAAATATATCATTTTGTGACATTAATTCCAATCACAATGCTGTGTAGTCATCACCACTATTGATTTCCCAAAGTTTTATATCATCACGAATGGAAACTGCAACCATTAAGCAAAACATTTTCATATCCCTCTTCATGTTTATCCTTGATATTTTATGTAGGTGAAATCATATACCTTTCATTCTTATTCTGTTTTGTGCTTATGTCACTTAGCATAGCATTTTCAAGTTTTATCTGTATTGTAACACATATCATAAGTTCATTTCTTTCTATGGATGAATAATCTGACAGAAAGCTGACAAAACTATCGATACTTTTGTTAGTATAGTTATTACAAAATATTTGAAGCTGAATAACCATATTTTAAGCAAGCATTGTACTCTCCAGTTTTCACTACCCTCATGATATTGCTATTGTCTTTAAATCGGCAGTCTACTTCCACATAGCATTTTCTGTCTGGTTCTGAAGGCATTCATGGTTGCAACTATTGCCTTGCAATTCGGGGTGATGAAGCTCTTGGAGACAGATTAGCCTGTGTCTTCTCCTCAAAAGGTAGAAACTTCTCTCTCTACTCATTTTTGTAATTACCTACATGCACAGACCTTATATACTAGATATTTAATAAATATTTGTGGATTCAAATTCAAATTCAGTGAAGGGAAACTTTATCAAATGTTCATCATGTTCTAGGACTGTGGGAATAGGGTACAGTAGAGATGAAAAGAAGTGTGGCTTCTCTTCTCTTGGAGACTACACTACAGATAACAATACACTGACATGGGAGAGGGAGAGTGGAACCAGCAGATATGCACTATCATGTGTAAAGTACGTAGCTACTGGGAAGCTGCTGGGTAGCACAGGGAGCTCAGTTCAGGCCTCTGTGATGACCTAGAGGGGTGGGACACGGGGGTGGGGTGGAAGGGACGCTCTCGAAGGAGAGCATCTATGTATACATACGGCTAACTCAATTCATTGTACAGCAGATACTAACAAAACATTGTAAAGCAATTATGCTCCAATAAAAAGTAAAAATGTATAATCAAAAATTATTGTGGTAAAATATAAATAATGCCAGGTTTGCCATTTTAGCTATTTTTAAATATATCATTTTGTGACATTAATTCCAATCACAATGCTGTGTAGTCATCACCACTATTGATTTCCCAAAGTTTTATATCATCACGAATGGAAACTGCAACCATTAAGCAAAACATTTTCATATCCCTCTTCATGTTTATCCTTGATATTTTATGTAGGTGAAATCATATACCTTTCATTCTTATTCTGTTTTGTGCTTATGTCACTTAGCATAGCATTTTCAAGTTTTATCTGTATTGTAACACATATCATAAGTTCATTTCTTTCTATGGATGAATAATCTGACAGAAAGCTGACAAAACTATCGATACTTTTGTTAGTATAGTTATTACAAAATATTTGAAGCTGAATAACCATATTTTAAGCAAGCATTGTACTCTCCAGTTTTCACTACCCTCATGATATTGCTATTGTCTTTAAATCGGCAGTCTACTTCCACATAGCATTTTCTGTCTGGTTCTGAAGGCATTCATGGTTGCAACTATTGCCTTGCAATTCGGGGTGATGAAGCTCTTGGAGACAGATTAGCCTGTGTCTTCTCCTCAAAAGGTAGAAACTTCTCTCTCTACTCATTTTTGTAATTACCTACATGCACAGACCTTATATACTAGATATTTAATAAATATTTGTGGATTCAAATTCAAATTCAGTGAAGGGAAACTTTATCAAATGTTCATCATGTTCTAGGACTGTGGGAATAGGGGTACAGTAGAGATGAAAAGAAGTGTGGCTTCTCTTCTCTTGGAGACTACACTACAGATAACAATAATGGTGATAAAAACCAATGACCTTAAAAATAACAACATCTCTTATTTTTATAGATTTTGTTTCCAAATACTCTTTTTTTTTTTTTTTTTTGGCCACTTCTATTGGTCTTTCATTTATTTATTTTTCATCCGTCTTAATTCTTTGGCTTGTATGGGCCTCCCATTGCAGTGGCCTCTCTCGCTGCAGAGCACCAGCTCTAGGCGCAGGTGCTCCAGAGTGCTGGCTCCTAATTGGACACATCTGTCCAGCTGCTCCGTGGCACATGGGATCTTCCCATGCCAGGGATCGAACTGACGCCCTCTGCACTGTAAGGCGGACTGTACCCACTGGACCACTAGGGAAGCCCTCCAAAGACTTAACTTCATGTATATATTAGATCATTTAGTGCCATGACATTATATTGCAGATGTAATAAGTTAAAAGAGATTATTGGTTAACCAGAATTTTAAGGTTTGATTTGATGGGGTGGTAAATGATGAACTGGCCTTCAGTGATGGCTCAGTGGTAAAAAATCTGCCTGCCCATGAAGAAGACGTGGGTTTGATCCCTGAGTCAGAAAAAAGTCCTGGAGAAGGAAGCAGCAGCCGGCTCCAGTGTTCTTGCCTGGGAAATCCCACGGGCAGAGGAGCCTGGCGGACCACAGTCCATGGACACTACTTACTGACTAAACAACATATCAAAAATGATGAATTAATTCTTTCAGAAGAAGGTTTCTTTAAAGAAATAGTTCACATAAAGGACATCGTTTCCATTCAAGTTAGGAGATGTGCCAATTTTTGCCCAGTTCTAAGAATCCTTACCAATTTTCCAATCATTTCATTAACCTAACTCCCTTGATAGCTTTCGGGTTGAAGTCAAAAGAGTGCCTAAAACAGACTCCAGAGCACCTGATTCTTGCCTCGTCATGTGTACTGCTTGCCTCTAGATTGGTTGTGAAGGCTTTCAGAGAGTCAATAGTTTCACTGTTTCCTTGAGCGTGTTTTCTGAGTTCGCCAGACTTGCTGTCATGGGGATTTGCTCGCTTTTTGGGTTGTAAACAATATGCTAGTGGAAAAGAGGAAAATGCCACGCAGCCTGCAGCAACTTTCCATCTCACTATGTAGCTAAAAGTGATGGTCTCAGTTTCTATTTGTCATGGGCCCCTCCATCCCAGGAACTGTGTGAAGAACATGAATGGAAAGAGGGAAGGTTTAGGATGAATGAGAAGAGAGGGTGTCTTTCTGAATTTTCATATATTCCTGTGTCATTACCAAGTAAGGATGAAAGAGGCCCGTGGAGTGCAGTGGACTAGACTGATTGAACATCTCCTGATGAAAATCACAGTTCCAAAAAGTGCTTTTTGTCAAACATTAGGAATGGACATGACTACATTTGAACAAACTTACCTAAGAAAATTGTGTAGGAGAGAGAGAGGAGACTCTTGGAATGTGAGGAAATTCCAGTTCAGTCTGGTTTATAGAAACTTCAACCACAAGCTCTTCAAAAGGATATCAGGATTCAAGCATGACATCATTTAAAGAAATGCTCATTGGTGTTCAGGCTCTGACTGGTTGGAATCTGGTTCTCTTTATTTAACCCTTTCTCCTCTGAGACTTTGCCCATTTAACTTTAGGAATCCACTTTTCTTGTTGTTTTCAACAGCAGTTAGCACTGGGGCAGAAAGCAATTGAAGAAAGTTACTTTCTATAACCTCAGTGTAAGTTTTTATGCTCAGAGTATCAAACGTTATTTCAAATGCTTTGTTGCTATGTAGTTGCAAAAGCAGCATTACTGAGAGAAATGCTTCAGTTAAAGCCTTTGAACACTAGAGAAATTCAAGTCATAATTTGATTACCTTCTCCATCCACCTCAGTCTCCTTTCTCTTTTTTTAATCCTAATTTTATTGAAAAAAATTGACACATAATATATTATGTATGTTTAAGGTGTACAACATGAAGATTTGATACAAATATATATTGCAAAATGATTGCAATATAGTTAACACATCCACCACCTCACTTAGTTACATATATGTGTGTGTGCATGTGTATGATAAAAACATTTATGATATCAGTATTGTTAACTACAGTCACCATGCTATACATTAGATCCCCAGAATTTATCTTTTAACTTAAAGTTTGTACACTTTGACCAGTGCTTCCTCATTTCCCCTTTCCCCAACACCAGCCAACCATATTCTACTCCCTTTATCTGTGAGTTTGACTTTTTTAGCTTCCGCGGATTAGTGAGCTCATTCATTTTTTCTTTCTCTGCCTAGCTTATTTTGTTTAGCAAAATATCCTCAAGGTCCATCCATGTTGTTGCAAATGGCAGGATTTACTTCTTTTTCATAGTCAAATGATATTCCCTTGTATGCAAATGCTACATTTTCTTTATCCATTCATCTTTTGACACAGATTGTTTCTACACTCTGGCAATTATGAATAATGCTGCAATGAACATTGTAGTATAAATGTCTTCAAGATAATAAAATTCATTTCTTCAGATATATACTCAGAAATGAGATTTCTGGATCATATGGTAGTTTTACTTTTAAACTTTTGAGAAATGCCTTCATATTGTTTCTCATAGTGGCTATATTAACTTACACTCTGACCAACAGTGTATAAGGATCCCCTTTTCTCCACATGCTTGCCAACACTTGTTGTCTCTTGTCTTTTTGATAATAGTCATTCTAACCACGTGAGTTGATATCACCTAGTGATTTTGATTTGTATTTCCTTGATTATTAGATATGGTGTACATCTTTTATTGTTGTTTTCAACAGCAGTTAGCACTGGGGCAGAAAGCAATTGAAGAAAGTTACTTTCTATAACCTCAGTGTAAGTTTTTATGCTCAGAGTATCAAACGTTATTTCAAATGCTTTGTTGCTATGTAGTTGCAAAAGCAGCATTACTGAGAGAAATGCTTCAGTTAAAGCCTTTGAACACTAGAGAAATTCAAGTCATAATTTGATTACCTTCTCCATCCACCTCAGTCTCCTTTCTCTTTTTTTAATCCTAATTTTATTGAAAAAAATTGACACATAATATATTATGTATGTTTAAGGTGTACAACATGAAGATTTGATACAAATATATATTGCAAAATGATTGCAATATAGTTAACACATCCACCACCTCACTTAGTTACATATATGTGTGTGTGCATGTGTATGATAAAAACATTTATGATATCAGTATTGTTAACTACAGTCACCATGCTATACATTAGATCCCCAGAATTTATCTTTTAACTTAAAGTTTGTACACTTTGACCAGTGCTTCCTCATTTCCCCTTTCCCCAACACCAGCCAACCATATTCTACTCCCTTTATCTGTGAGTTTGACTTTTTTAGCTTCCGCGGATTAGTGAGCTCATTCATTTTTTCTTTCTCTGCCTAGCTTATTTTGTTTAGCAAAATATCCTCAAGGTCCATCCATGTTGTTGCAAATGGCAGGATTTACTTCTTTTTCATAGTCAAATGATATTCCCTTGTATGCAAATGCTACATTTTCTTTATCCATTCATCTTTTGACACAGATTGTTTCTACACTCTGGCAATTATGAATAATGCTGCAATGAACATTGTAGTATAAATGTCTTCAAGATAATAAAATTCATTTCTTCAGATATATACTCAGAAATGAGATTTCTGGATCATATGGTAGTTTTACTTTTAAACTTTTGAGAAATGCCTTCATATTGTTTCTCATAGTGGCTATATTAACTTACACTCTGACCAACAGTGTATAAGGATCCCCTTTTCTCCACATGCTTGCCAACACTTGTTGTCTCTTGTCTTTTTGATAATAGTCATTCTAACCACGTGAGTTGATATCACCTAGTGATTTTGATTTGTATTTCCTTGATTATTAGATATGGTGTACATCTTTTCAAGTACCTGCTGGCCATTTCTCTGTCTTTTCTGGAAAAATGTCAAGTTATCCACCCATTTTAAAATAAGATTATTTGGGGTTCTCTTTTGGCCACTTCCATTGGTCTTTCATCTATTTATCTTTGTTCTTTGACCTCTGTGGGCCTCCCATCACAGTGGCCTCTCTCACCGCAGAGCATGGGCTCTGGGCACATACACTCCAGAGTTCTGGCTCGGTAGTTGTGCAGCACGTGGGATCTTCCCAGGCCAGGGATCGAACCAGTGCCCCTTGCACTGCAAGGCGGTGTCCTTACCCACTGGACTACCAGGGAAGCCCCATCTGGGTTTTTAAAAGCTGTTTCTGTTTCGCTATTGAGTTGTATGAGTTTCTTATATACTTTGGATATTAACCCCTTTCTTATCAGATATATAGCTTGAAAATATTTTCTCCTATTCTATAGGTTGCCTTTCATTTTTGTGCTATTTCTTTTACTGTGTAGAAACTTTTTCATTAGATGTAATCCCACTTGTTTATTTTTCATTTTGTTGTTTGTACTTTTGATATCGTATCCGAGATGTCATTCCCAAGCCCATTGTCAGGGAGATTTAAGTATCTTTTAGGTATTTTACAGTTTCTGCTGTTACATCTAAATTGTTAATCTATGTCGAGTTAATTTTTGAGTAGTGTTGAGATAGGAGTCCAATTACATTCATTTTGCATGTGAATTTCAGTCTTTCAGCACCAGTTATTGAAGAGCTTATTTTTTCCCTATAGAATATTCTTGGCTCCTATGCCAAATATTAGTTGACCATGTATGCATGGGTTTATTTCTGGACTCCTTATTCTGTTCCGTTGATCTATGTGTCTGGTTTTATGCCAGAAACATACTTTTTTTTGATTACTATGGCTTTGCAGTACAGTTTCCAATCAGGGAAAGTGATGCCTCCAGGTTTGTTCTTCCTTTGCAAGATTGCTTTGTCTATTTGGCGGTCTTTTGTGGTTTCATGCAAATTTTAGGATCATTTCTTCTATCCCTGTGAAAAAATACCACTGAAATTATTATAGAAATCACGTTGTTATATATATGGGTAATAAGATCAATTTCTTTTCTTATATAATCCCTTACAACAGATTATTGCTTTACCTTGTTGTTAATGGATTGATATTAAAACCACAGGCTTATAACTAAGCAGTTATTGTCAAAAACTGAAGTAACCAAAGAGATATAAGTTATTTTGGCTGAATGGGGACACTTTAATTTGGATATTTTCCACTTTATCTAGGAAAAGGCAATGAGATAGTTAATGATTTCAGAAATATAGCATTCTGGAATTCGTCTTTATTCTTCTGGTCTTCTCACTGGACACTTGAATAGAACCAGATAGACACAGGTAGTAATGGTGGGTCAGAGTGATAATAGCTTGGGTGTTGTGAAACTTAGGGATGTTATCTTGATTTCATATCAATTTCACTGCCTTCTAATGGTAATATAGGAAATACATATTTTCCAGTTAATAAAGTCAAACCCTCTGTATTTCAATCATTTCTGGTTTTCATAATATTCCTGGAGATAAAGAAAACAGCTATAGGTGTTAAGAAACACAGGTGTTTCGGCACAAAGAGCTAAATAAAATAGAGGAACATAAAGAAGAGAATATGGGTGCTTGGACCCCACACTGACTGCCAAGAGGACTGGTAGATGAGCCATACTCTCAGCCAGTGGACTAGGGAGCAAAGAGCTACTTTTTGAGCTTTTCACACATAATGTACTTACTCTTTCTTCTGGTTCTATGACTACCAAAAAATTCATAAGACTTGACCTACAAGTCAGGATGTGGTCCCCAAAGATAAGAAGAGTGGGAGGGCAAGATTCCCCCTTGTGGTTGGCCTTTAGCAGAGATAGATGGTTTAGAGTGAGTATGAATAGTTGGGGAACATTCATTGTCTGGGCTTACCTTGTGGGTCAGCAGTAAAGAATCTGCCTGCAATAAGACCTTATTGCTGGGAAAGATTGAGGGCAGGATAAGGGGATGACAGAGGATGAGATGGTTGGATAGCATCATTCACTTCATGGACATGAGTTTGAGCAAACTCCAGGAGATGGTGAAGGATAGGGAAACCTGGCATGCTTCAGTCCATGGGGCTGCAAAGAGTCAAGCAAAACTTAGCAATTAAACAACAACAACAAACTAACTGTGTTTTTGGGTGTCCCCAGCAGCTCAACAGTAAAGAATTCACCTGCAGTACAGGAACCGCAGGTGATACAGGTCCAACCCCCAGATCAGGAGGACCCCCTGGAGGCATGACAACCCACTCCAATATTCTTGTCTGGAGAATCCCACGAATGGAAGAGCCTGGTGACATACAGTCTGTATGGTTGCAAGGAGTCGGACACAACTGAAGTGACTGAGCACAGCACAGCACATTAGTTGTCTCTTTACTTTCTTTCACACAGGGATCTATATTTCAACTTATACAGAACTGGCAGTTGAGTCAGAATGTTATAGTGTTTCAGCACTGTAAAACTGGTTGTGTTTGAAACAGTAACATTTGTATATTCTGTACCTGATTAAACAATGTTCCCTGTCCCCTGTGAAAATTGTTTTCTAGAATAAAGTCTCCCAAAGCTAGCCCAAAGCTCAAAACTATCAGTCCTATTGAAGAGAAAAAAACAAGTCCAGAAATTTCTATGCATTTGCTTTTCAGCTTATCAATTCATTATCTTTCAAATATCCATGTTGTCAGGCAGGTTCTTCTGGAAACAGCCTCCGGAGCATGTACTGGGTAGTATCCTACCTTTGGGGGAAGTGAAGGCAATGGGATCAAGGAGAGGGAGAAGTAAAGCTTAGATGCAGTCTCATCAAAAGCCTTGGGTTCCTATGAGCCTTGTCAAAGAGTGCTTTGGGTTAGCTGAATCTGGGTTAGCTTGGCAGAGTTGCCCTGAATTGGGGCTGGAGGACTGGGCTTTATACCCCTAAAGTGGCCAATCATGGGATGAGGGCAGCCCTGTGACCCTAGGTAAGGTGGATCTCCAGGGCGAGTCCTAGATAAGGATTCATCCGAGAGCTATAAGTGGGTAATGGCAGGTAGCTGAGGGAATGGGTGTCTCAGTCCCAGAGCCTGGACTTGGGCATGGCAACACAACATCCACCGCAATATAAATGAGAGCTGTAAAGTTATTCATTTCTTTCAAAAGTTGCCAGAGTGTACCAGAGTTATAAAGACTTCAAAGTCATCCTTCCATGGACCAGAGATGGCAGATCTCTTACAAATTGTACAGCAGTCCCTTTGTGCAAACTGTTTTACCCAAGTCATCAAATAAATAGCTTTTCCATTTAATATGTAGTAGCAAAAACACAGAAGCTCTTCTGGTTTTTGATCCTTACGGTGGTTGCAAGACTGGAATAGGAATGTAGCTCCCTCTATTGCAATCTGCTTGGAAGAACAAAACTGGTTGGCTTAACCTTCACCACCCCAGCTTGAGCCCACATTCTTAGAGGATGAGGAAAAGGTTGAATTCTGGATCTTTTGTGTAAGAGGAGGAGAAATCTGCTGCCAAGTACAGGAGCACTGGAGATTTGAGATGGAATCCAAAATCTGGTTGTGGATTTGGAACAGTGCCTTATATGGCATGACCGTGCGGAGCCACTTCAGGGAGCTAGGGGGTCATCGTGGCCTTGCTTACAATAATCAAGGGCTGCCTGAGATTCAGGAGGTGAAACAAGAAGATATGTGTGCCTAATGTTGGAGAAAAGCATTTTTATGTCTGTTAACATTTATGGTGTCCGATTGAGTGGGTTAGCAAAATAAAGACAGATGGCAACAGATTAATGTGAACACTTACAATACCTATGATATTGCGCCCACTCCAGCTGAAGCTCTCCCGCTCAACTTCCTCTACAACTCACAGTCAAATGTCACTTAGTGACCCTGAAGAGAATAGCAATTTATGATGGATCAGGAATCAGGATTAACCATACATTTATCATGGAATGAGGAATCAGAAACTTCATTTAATGTATAACTGTGATGTTTGTCTGGGCCTGGTGGATCATTACTTTGCAATCACTCCTTGTGTTAGGAAGCAGGAATTGATTAGCTTAGGGTCATTAAGTCCATCCCCTGCCTCCAGGCTGTACAGTTTGTGTAAATGGTTCCAGCTGGATATGCCTTTATGCTCTTCTTAAGGAGCTCCTGAAGAGGAAATTACGAGATGTCCCTGAGGAGCACATTGTGAGGGTATCACAGGTTTCAACTTTGAGAAGTTCTTTTCCATATTTAAGGAGCACTGGGGTAGGGAGTCATAAAATATGGGCTCTCCTATGAGCTCTGATATTTAGCAGTGGCTTGACATTGGACATGAGTCTGAGCAAACTCTAGGAGATAGTGAAGGACAGGGAAGACTGGCATGTTGCCATCCATGGGGTTGCAAAGAGTCAGACATGACTGACAGACCAAACAACAGCAAGACCTTGGAGTAGCCATTCTTTGACTTAATTTTTCCTATGTAAGATAGGAGTAAAAGTATTTCTCCATACACCTCTGACACCCCCACAAGACTATTGGAAGGATCAAAGGAGACAGTGATATGTAGAATATTAATGCATTTCTAAATTAGGTTGTGGTGTACCAATTCAAAGGTACAAATTGAGATCAATTAGCTACAATTAAGGGCTGATCAGGCCATGAAGAAGCAGATGTGATCAGGAGTGAAAAGTCTCAGCAAATTTAGATTGATAGAACAGGTTTAAGATCAAGTTTATCATACCTACAGTTGAACACTGGATGCATTCGACTTGGTCATGTTCAAGCCTATTGCCTTTATCATAATGTGACACCAAAGGTTAATTTATCTGGTGTATGGGTATTCTCATTACCATTGCTGGGTTTATGTACCATTTGGAATGATTTTTGTTTCTTATTTTAAGATGCTTAATGACCTGAAGTGCTATGTCCTGTATTCAACTGAATCCAATTACTAGTAGGACAGTGTTGAACCAGATACCCACCCACTCATTGCACATGTGTCTCCATATCACATAATGAAAAATACATTGTAGCTTCAAGCCTCTGATAAATGATGGTAAATTTTTTCCAATGTTGGAATTTTTCTAATGTCTGATAAATGTCTTTCATAATTCACCAAAGCTTTTTGAGCACAAGAGAGCATCCATTATAAAGCAGAGATATGAATTCCCCCTGTATATGCCTCTGACATGACCCCACCTTTGTTTTGCTGGCATTGGAGTCAGGGCCATTTCGTTGTTGCTGCCCAATGGGATACGTGACTTCGTTGGAAGAGTTGTGACCCCTCCTCCTTCGACACTTGGACACAATTTGTCCTGTCTCTTTCACCCTTGGAGAGCCTCACAGCTGGTCTGCATGATACCCGATATCATTTTGATGATAAATGAAGGCCTTTCTTAAAGTACAGTATCTCTGTCCTGTGATGGTGAACAGAATGCCTCCTCCAAGGACAATGCACTTCCTATTAGTCGCAGCTATTGCCCAGCCATTTTTGCTCTTTGATTTTTGCATTTCCTAAAGTTTGGGCATATTGCTTTCACTCCTTTTCTATTTGATTTCTGGGGCTTTGCAGCAGAGTTTGTTTGAAGTTCTTATCTTTCAGAGGCTTTTTTAAGTTTGTTTTTAAAGTAATAAGTGGAGACATCTATAAACAACAAATTGTAAGGACTGAAAATAATGTAACTACATATTATATTTGAAATAACACCTCATCATTTACAAAGTGCTTCTGTTATGAAGAATGGCCTCTCTTTCATTAATGCTCACATTGGTGCTGCAAGGTAACAAATTTAGATTTTGTTCATTTTCTTATTCCTAGCAAGTGATAGTGCCAGATTCAAATTCAAGTCTTCTGGTAATTTGTCCCGTGTCTTTTCAATCTGATCACAGTGTTCATTAGTAAATCAAACTTACTTGGCACATTTAACAGCATGACTATAGGTAACTGGGTTGCCTGGCCCTTGGACAGCTATGGTAAGTTACACAAATGACAAGGGTGTGTTTCAGGCACAAAGTCAACATGTGTAGAGGTGGTTGGAGAGTGAGTGGAGAAGGAGAGATAAAGAAGTTGTGCCTCCCAGCAGTCAGTCCATCCTTGCAGGTTCATTTTAGGGAGGATGCTGTCTGTCTCAAGTCAGTTCTGGTACCCTAGGCTTGGGAAGAGAGCCAGGGTGGAGGCTGGGGTGGTGAACCATCCCCCTTTACATAGCATTTGCTTTAGGCCTGCACCTCTCACCAAAGCTTTTTGAGCACAAGAGAGCATCCATTATAAAGCAGAGATATTAATTCCCCCTGTATATGCCTCTGACATGACCCCACCCTTGTTTTGCTGGCATTGGAGTCAGGGCCATTTCGCTGTTGCTGCCCAATGGGCTCCGTGGCTTCGTTGGAAGAGTTGTGACCCTCCTCCTTCGACACTTGGACACAATTTGTCCTGTCTCTTTCACCCTTGGAGAGCCTCACAGCTGGTCTGCATGATACCCGATATCATTTTGATGATAAATGAAGGCCTTTCTTAAAGTACAGTATCTCTGTCCTGTGATGGTGAACAGAATGCCTCCTCCAAGGACAATGCACTTCCTATTAGTCGCAGCTATTGCCCAGCCATTTTTGCTCTTTGATTTTTGCATTTCCTAAAGTTTGGGCATATTGCTTTCACTCCTTTTCTATTTGATTTCTGGGGCTTTGCAGCAGAGTTTGTTTGAAGTTCTTATCTTTCAGAGGCTTTTTTAAGTTTGTTTTTAAAGTAATAAGTGGAGACATCTATAAACAACAAATTGTAAGGACTGAAAATAATGTAACTACATATTATATTTGAAATAACACCTCATCATTTACAAAGTGCTTCTGTTATGAAGAATGGCCTCTCTTTCATTAATGCTCACATTGGTGCTGCAAGGTAACAAATTTAGATTTTGTTCATTTTCTTATTCCTAGCAAGTGATAGTGCCAGATTCAAATTCAAGTCTTCTGGTAATTTGTCCCGTGTCTTTTCAATCTGATCACAGTGTTCATTAGTAAATCAAACTTACTTGGCACATTTAACAGCATGACTATAGGTAACTGGGTTGCCTGGCCCTTGGACAGCTATGGTAAGTTACACAAATGACAAGGGTGTGTTTCAGGCACAAAGTCAACATGTGTAGAGGTGGTTGGAGAGTGAGTGGAGAAGGAGAGATAAAGAAGTTGTGCCTCCCAGCAGTCAGTCCATCCTTGCAGGTTCATTTTAGGGAGGATGCTGTCTGTCTCAAGTCAGTTCTGGTACCCTAGGCTTGGGAAGAGAGCCAGGGTGGAGGCTGGGGTGGTGAACCATCCCCCTTTACATAGCATTTGCTTTAGGCCTGCACCTCTCAGTTTTAGGAGACAGGAAAAAAAATATTTGCCTCAGGGAAGCTTATTTTAGCACTTGCTAGATGACTTAGTTGACAAGTTTATATCTGTGATGGTTAGTTTTATGTCAACTTGATTGGACCATGGTGTACTCAGATGTTTGTTCAAACATTGTTTTGGAGGTCTGTGAGGGTGTTTTGGATAAGATTAACACTTAATCATAAGGCTGGTAAAAGAGATTGCCCTCTCCAATGTGGGTGGGCCTTATTCAATCAGTTGAAGGTATGAATAGAACAAAAAGGCTGACCATTCCCTGCATAAAAGAGAATCCCCCCTGCTTGACAACCTTTGTGTGAGAACATCGGGTTTTGTCTATCTTCCCATTCAAAATGAAACATCAGTTCTTCTTGAGTCTCAAGTCTGCCAGTCTTCCAGCTGGAACAACCACACCATCAGCTCTCCTGAGTCCCTAGCCTGCCAGCTGCTGCTCTTGGGACTTCTCAGGTGTCATAATCATATGGGCCAATTCCTTAAAATCAATCTCTCTCCAAATATACATCTTGGTTCTATTTCTTTGGAGAGCCCTGACTAATATAACATCCTTCCAGTACGATAGGTGGTAATTAACAAAGGATAAGGCAAACGTGGCAGTAGTGAGTGTACTGTTGGAGATTTGGGGAAGGGAACTGGGGTCCTGGCAGGGAGGACACTCAAGAAACAGGACACAAAAATGCAGAAACAGCTACAATCTCCATACAATGCATGGGTGTGATTTCTCAGGGAACTTTGGCATGGGTCTTTTCAATCTGATCACAGTGTTCATTAGTAAATCAAACTTACTTGGCACATTTAACAGCATGACTATAGGTAACTGGGTTGCCTGGCCCTTGGACAGCTATGGTAAGTTACACAAATGACAAGGGTGTGTTTCAGGCACAAAGTCAACATGTGTAGAGGTGGTTGGAGAGTGAGTGGAGAAGGAGAGATAAAGAAGTTGTGCCTCCCAGCAGTCAGTCCATCCTTGCAGGTTCATTTTAGGGAGGATGCTGTCTGTCTCAAGTCAGTTCTGGTACCCTAGGCTTGGGAAGAGAGCCAGGGTGGAGGCTGGGGTGGTGAACCATCCCCCTTTACATAGCATTTGCTTTAGGCCTGCACCTCTCAGTTTTAGGAGACAGGAAAAAAAATATTTGCCTCAGGGAAGCTTATTTTAGCACTTGCTAGATGACTTAGTTGACAAGTTTATATCTGTGATGGTTAGTTTTATGTCAACTTGATTGGACCATGGTGTACTCAGATGTTTGTTCAAACATTGTTTTGGAGGTCTGTGAGGGTGTTTTTGGATAAGATTAACACTTAATCATAAGGCTGGTAAAAGAGATTGCCCTCTCCAATGTGGGTGGGCCTTATTCAATCAGTTGAAGGTATGAATAGAACAAAAAGGCTGACCATTCCCTGCATAAAAGAGAATCCCCCCTGCTTGACAACCTTTGTGTGAGAACATCGGGTTTTGTCTATCTTCCCATTCAAAATGAAACATCAGTTCTTCTTGAGTCTCAAGTCTGCCAGTCTTCCAGCTGGAACAACCACACCATCAGCTCTCCTGAGTCCCTAGCCTGCCAGCTGCTGCTCTTGGGACTTCTCAGGTGTCATAATCATATGGGCCAATTCCTTAAAATCAATCTCTCTCCAAATATACATCTTGGTTCTATTTCTTTGGAGAGCCCTGACTAATATAACATCCTTCCAGTACGATAGGTGGTAATTAACAAAGGATAAGGCAAACGTGGCAGTAGTGAGTGTACTGTTGGAGATTTGGGGAAGGGAACTGGGGTCCTGGCAGGGAGGACACTCAAGAAACAGGACACAAAAATGCAGAAACAGCTACAATCTCCATACAATGCATGGGTGTGATTTCTCAGCTTTGCTGTGCAGAAGTGTTGCTGGGAAATTAGTGAAGGGAAGGAGCCAGAGGATGAAGGCAATCTGGGAGCATGAATGAGGAGGCCTGGGCCAGATTCCAAGGCGAGGGTCTTGAGCAGTCATAGAACAAAATAAAATGTGCTGGAGTGGGGAAAATGGGAGAGAAGTAGAGGTGCAGAGAGGGTGAGAGAGCCATTCTGAGAGGGTAAGAGACAGCAGCTTTTTGCTTTTGACCAGTGTCGCTTGCTCCTCTCTTAGAGATTAAAAGAGTTGCCATTTCACTCCGTCGAACCAAATTTACCTATTTTAACTCAAGTCAGCAAATATTTTTTTCATTCATTTATTCAACAAATACTTATTAAGTGCTCACTCTGTACCACACGTGGTTCTAAAGTGCTGGGGATATAGTAGGCCAAACAAAATTTCCTGCCCTATTAGGGCTGCCTGGCATAGTCAGATAAGCATCTACCCTCCTGCACCCTATTCTCACTCCTAGTAGAAGCCAACATTCTGAACAAACAAGGCAATCCCTGCTTTGAAGAAGTTCATAGTCCAGTCCAATAGAGTGATTTAGACACTTACAGACAATGATCACAGCATAATATGACACATGGGAAGAGGTCTGAGGGAATGAAAATTACTCCCTCCTAATTTCACCTGACCCACTTTCAGATCTTGTTCTTCAACTGTATGAGTTTTTAGTGCAAACTGCAGTTGATAACCATTATATCTCTTCATCCTCTAAACAATCCTTCGTTATTATTTGTAGCTTTGGAGCAAACAGATGCTCAAATGTTAATGGTCCTATTTTTATACAGCATTTTATACTTCTATTTCATATCAGATCACATATCCTGCTTTTCTTAACCTCTCTCACTGGAAGGAATGAAGCACTGAGTGCCAGGCACTGGGTAAGCCAGTGACAGTGGGCTGGCTTTGAGGGATTACTAATCACAGTTAGGCAAGTGGTATAAGGGGAAATATGGTGTGATGGGTGTGGGAGTGGTATTTTGTCCTAAAATTGACCATGAATGCCCAATTTATGTGTAATCAAGTATATATAATATACATTTTTATACATATATTTATGCATATATATATATATATATATACACACACATATATTTATACATTAAAATTTTCTAGGGGACATTCCCCTCACCCACCTACAGACAACTTTTAACACACACCGATATATGGCTTTTTTCCTGTCAAAGAGGTCCAATAAAAGGGAAGATGAACAGTGGGAATGGAAAGCAGCCTTAGCCAGAGAAGGCAGGCTTCCTAGCAGTCCTCTTTTGGGAAGTTCTTCCTTTTCCCAAAAGGAGGAAGGTATGAAAGAAGGACCAGTTCTCCCAGGATGCTCCTAGAACAAACCCAAGGAATTTCAATAAATTGTTGCCCTTAAAAAGTCAAGGAGATGGTACCACAAAGACTCAGATTGTCTCTAACAGTGTGTGCTTAGAAGAGTTTAGCAATCCCTTTCATCTTCACCATCTCCCAAAGAGGTAGGAGGAATAGGTACTGAGAGTCTCACTTCACGGATGAGGAACTGAAGTTATGGAGATCAAAAATGAATTTCAAGTGGAGTGGAGATTTAAGTTCAAGGATATCTGCCATTTCAACTCTAGATTTCCTTTCCTATCCTACAGTGTTTCCTCCTGTGAATAAAAAGCGAGGAGAAATCAATGATTAAATACTGTAAGTAGTTATTTGTATATATAAATTATATTATTTTGCAAGCCAGTATATCATTTACTGATAGTACTACTTTTTACCCATAATTAATCGTGGCTTGCAGAATCTAAGCATAATAGTTCTCAAACTTGTTACTCATCTGGAGCTACTTGGAAACGCAGGGTATGTGTGTCCGTGTGTAGGGGATGACGTGGAGACAGCTATACCTTTTATATTGAGTCAGAATTTCTAGGAGGGGGAATGTAGGATTTCTCAGACAATTCTGATAGGCAGACAGGTTTGGAAGCTACTGTTAGGTCTCCTGCTTAAGCTCAGTCTGGCTCTGTTGGAGTGTGGCTGACTGAGTCTCCCTAAATGAGGTCCAAATAGTGACCATGCTTATATATAGTCATAACTTAGCAAGGCCCTTTCTTCAGCATTACGAACAGAAAATACAGCTTTACTGTTTTTCTCTACCTATGTGGTTACTTTTACCATTGTTTTCCTTTTTTTTTTTTTTTTCATGTGGATTTTCTAATATCCTTTCATTTCACCAGGTCAGACTCCCTTAAGTATTTCTTGTAGGACAGGTCAGCTAGTGACAAATTCTCTCAGTTTTTGTTCATCTGGGAATAGTTTACTTATTCCATTTTTGAAATTTAGTTTTGCTAGACATAGAATTCTTGCTTGGTAAGTCTCTTTCTTTCTCTCTAAGTACTTGGAATATGCTATTGCACTGTTTCCTCACCTCCTTGGTTTCTGACAAAAGCTGGATATTAATCTTCATGATTTCTTGTACATGAAGAATCACCTCCTCTTACTGCTTTCAAAATCTTTGCCTTTCAACAATTTGATTACAATGTGTCTAGGTGTAGACTTCTGTGAGTTTTTCCTATTTATAGTCCATTGAGCTTTTTGGATGTGTTGATTGTTTTTTAAACCATATTTGGGGAGTTTCTGGTCATCACTTCATTGTTTCTGTCATTTTTCACTCTACTTCTACTGGGACTCCCATTATACATATACTGGTACCTTTTGATGTGCCATAAGTATCTGAGACAAAACATTTTCCTTCATTCTTTTTTCTTTTTTGCTGTTTAGATTGGATAATTTTGATAGACCTATAACCAAGTTCTCTGATTCTTTCTTCTGCCAGCTTAAATCTGACATTGAGCCTCTCTAGTGAATTTTTGTTTTTATTGTTGAACCTTTTAACTCTAGAATATCTATTTGAACTTTTTAAAAATAAAAATGTGTCAATATATTAATATTTTCTATTTGGTGAGACAGTATTCTTTATTTTCCTTTAATTATTTAGATATGGTACCCTAAGGTTCTGAATATATTTAAAATATCTGATTTAAAGCCTCTGTCTAGTAAGTCTAACACCTGGACTTTGTCATGGACAGTTTCTCCTGATTGATTATTTACCTATGCAAGGACCACACTTATATGTTTATTTGTATGTTTCACTTTTCTTGTTGTTGAAAAACAGACATTTTAAATAGTACAATATGGCAACTCTGGATATCAAACCCAGAATTTACTGTTGTTTGTTTGTTTAGAGACACTCTTGAACTAATTTGTAATATGGTCTCTTGGTCATGTTTAGCCACTGATGTCTCTGCCCAGTTAGCTTGGTGGTAAGCTAATAATTGCAAAGATGATTTCTTAAATGTTTAGAACCAATAAGTCTGTCAGCCTTTGCTGAAGGAGTTTGTGTACCAGGGTACATCTGCAGCTCTCAAGTTGGTAGTTTACAGCTCTGCGTAAGCCTACATCCTTGCTTCCACAGAACCTCAGGGTTAGCCAGAAACGAGGGTGTGGGGTCTTCTCAGGTTTTGCCTAGAGATGTGTGCAACCCTATATATGCACATGGATTTTTAAATCATCAGAAATATGTCAAAGATTTTTAAAGCC